>JAUMGZ010234880.1:0-10876 GCA_032359645.1 Pododesmus macrochisma | reverse complement strand
TTTATTTTAAAATCTGGGCGGTCAATGTTTCTATAATTTATTATAAAGCTAAAAAGTTTATTATGATCTTACATTTGAAAGGTTTTAAAAGAAATCGTTCATGGATTTTTTGAGAAAAATAGTTTAATAGTATTTTTTTATCCTGGTTTTTGTAAGTATTATTTATGTTCTTGCTTATGTAATTTATAATGTAACAAAAAGATAAACAATTGAATGTTTATCGACTACCTCATATTCAATAATCAATTTGACAACAAAATTGTATTTCTTAATAATGTTCAAACATGCTTGAAATTATTCAAAAACTTTTTCTTTTCTTTACCCGTGTAAATGACTACATGCTATGCAAGATTGCTCATACAATTCAATTTCAATATAGAACCAAATGTTTAAATCACAATCTTGAAAGTATGAACATGCTTATGATGTATTTAAGTTTTAAATGTCCTTTAGACAATTATCTACGGCACCAAGAATGTTGTTCTATAAATCTTTGGATATTGTGATGCTGTCGTCTGTGGGGATGTCATTTGAAAT
This sequence comes from Pododesmus macrochisma, assembly GCA_032359645.1. Taxonomy (NCBI): domain Eukaryota; kingdom Metazoa; phylum Mollusca; class Bivalvia; order Pectinida; family Anomiidae; genus Pododesmus; species Pododesmus macrochisma. The sequence goes on along the minus strand of JAUMGZ010234880.1, from coordinate 10,339 downwards.
ATTGAACATGGAAATTACGCTAGAACATATAATAGTTTAATTCTTGATATCAGACTGCATGCTAGTGGTCCAGTTTTTGTGTAGTACCATCCACGAATTACTTCTTTGGAGGACGGAAATTTATTCTGCCATCCATCTTTCTCATTCAGTTGAAGTGCTATATAATATGCAATTGTAAGACTTACGGAAAAAACATTTTTATACATAATAAAATAAACAGTTTTACTTAATTTTGTCATTCTAAAAGTTAAATACGTGTACATATCTATTTAGTAAAATTAACCTGTGAATGGCGGATAAATAAGCTTTTGTTGTCATTCTAATAGAAAATTTTGTCTGAATTTGGCGTTATTGGCGTCCTTTATACTTTACGCCAACAATCGTTTCCACGGAGATCGGAATAAACACATTACTACCATTTGACAGACATTCTACAAGAAACACTGTTTTTCCACAATTTAATCAATCCGATCTGTCAGGATTAAGATAATATTAATGTACATTCTGTGATTAGAAAGGTCACGAAATTGACAGGGGGTTATCAATCAAATCAAATCACAATGTTAAAGATGTCAACTGCAAAGCATCTGCATGATTAAAAAAGAATTTCAATTAAAATCAAATGCTCTTAATGCCAAAAATTACGGCTAATTTGACGCATTGTTGTAGGAGAACAGAGTTAACGTGTAATTTTCCGTAGTAGTCAGAAGAGATTGACGTGATTGATCTCGTGAATTTCACTGCATTTAAAACTCATTTTAATTAGCCTTGTTAACTGACCTAGTCCGTGTTGAGATGTTGAAGTTTCACTGGACCGTAATTATACATCTATCAGCGTCCTCTCTTCTTAATGTCTTTTAACAGTACTGTAAATAATTATTATTGTTCTAGAAAATAGTTGATTTTTCTTACAGCCAAACATTCTACAGCTTTTCACATAAATAAATTTCTAGTAACACTGCAACGTACAAAAACTGCCTTTACCTCACAACTATTTTAAAGAACGACCAATTATATCGTTATATTTAATAAAACGTTTTGAAAGAAAACAACCGAAAAGCAATAAAATTATGAATGCAGGGTAATTGTTTTTTTTTTTTTAAATACTAGAGACTTTATATAAAAAATATACTTTGGAAGGTAATTGGTACGGTGGTGGAAGGTATGGTTAAACTCGTTCAAGGTGCACAAACTTTCCCACAAAGTTTATCATGACACACAGACAGCAGCATCTAAAAAAAGAGTTTATCTAAGTACACACACATTATTAAAAACACAAACAGTTTTGTATTGGCAAATTGGTAACTGCGGGAGCAGTACCTCAACTGGACACAAACGTTTGGACACATTGCCACCATAGAGCTCCGGATCGTAGAGTTATTAAGACTTTTTGTTTGGCCAGCGCGGTGACCCAGTTCGTACTGGTAGACTGGTGCTAGACTCCCAGGTCGTGGGATCGAATCCCGGTCGCGTCAAATCCTAGGACGTTAAAATTAAGCAATCGTCTCGCTACATGCTACGCGTTCAACATTATTGGAGGACTGATTGGCGAAGTCAGGATAATGTTACCTACGTACGTGATATTTCAGTAGGACTGCCCTATACAGTCGCCATAAGTGTGCACTGTCACAAGCAGACACCGTATCGATATTACCTATTTATGAGTTAAAGGAACGCTTAACTCAAACAAACAAACAAACAAACAAACAAACAAACGAACGAACGAACGAACGAACGAACGAACGAACGAACGAACGAACGAACGAACGAACGAACGAACGAACGAACGAACAAACGACCAAACAAACAAACAAACAAACAAACAAACAAACAAACAAACATACTTTTTGTTTACTTTTCTAAGCGATCCAAGTTGGGGTCGCTCTTAATATAGCTTACATTTTTAAAGTGACAGACACCTTCCGGTACGATGAAAGCAATTACTCCAATAAAACGAAATATATATCTCTCATAACTATGGTGACGAAGTAAGGGTTGACAGCAATATAGTTTTAAAATAGCATCAATACTAGTCACCTGGACTGAAAAATCTGTGCAAATCAAGAACGCTCCTGACACAATTCATAACTTCTAAGCACGCAGGTAAAATCGTATCCTTATATACCTATATCACTGAATGACCTCTGTCCGATAACATAACAAAAAACAACAACACTGTTAAAATATCTGTACTGAATAATACCCACGCGAAGACGATTTGGGGATATTGTCCAAAATCAACGCCTGTCAGTCATTTGTAATTCGCTCCGAATTATGAATTTTGGTTATTTTTGAAATTTGGTAACTTTGTGAAGATACATGAGCTTCACGTGTAATAAACGAAAAGTTACTAACTTTTTATGCTTAATAAAAATAACCATTTTAAAAATAAATTAAAAACCAAGCAAAAGTTACTATTCGTTAGTGTTGTAGTGTAACTTTTAAATATTTCGGTTTAGCCTAAGCACACGAGTAACAACATCAAGAACACGAACAGGTCATAAAATACCTTTCTTTGTAAAACATTAACGCGCGAATAGTGCAAAACCATAAGCGTTCTCTATTAAGTAAATTATGTGCTGTATAAACAATGGGCCCTACTAGCCTCTATACATTAATTTTGTTATTACAGTTTTGTTTATTTTTTTTGGTTTTATTTGCCCTTTTTTTGTTTTTAGGTTATTACCGAATGATGTGCATTAAGAGTCTTCCAATGCGTTTCACAAAAAGATGTGAAGACCTTTTTAATGAATTCAATTCTGACGTAAAAAAGTTAAAATAAAAGAAATTTTGTTTGCGCCTCCTCACACTTAACGTCGAATTTAATTTGAATGTTCGCCAGCAATTCTGCAAATGGATTCACTTAATGTCTACTGTTTATTTAGGATCTAATTAGAAATACATCATTTTCATTTTCAATAAGTATCAAAGTGTCACTTCACTCAGTCATTTCACGGAAAACAAATAGAAAACTTTGACATTAGTAAATTGCTATTTTTGTTATCACTTAAGGCAACGTGTGCGATTCGTTGATAATGAATATCAATGCAGACATGAATATATGACAACAAGCAGTGACTTTTATAACGTTAACTCTACCGTTTGGTGTAAGCAGAACACATTTATTAGTGAGTTTATTGTTTCGGTCAAGTTATATATGTCCAGACCTCCTTGAAATAGAGTTGATTTTTTGCAACTAAAGAGTCTACTTGTTTCTTTAAATATAAGATCGATCGACTCTAACTGAACTAGGGCGATCGTCACATTCCATTTCTGGAACATCTAATGTAATTGTAGCATACCCTATAGCCATACAGACAATTTTATAGATACACGTTACAATTTTGAAATCATCCATTCATATTAGACTCTTAGTAAAGCTTGATTTTAATAAATAAAAAAAAAACACCGCACTATTTGTATATTTTTATACGCATTGCGTTTAATTTTAGCAATTTAAGCTAAGAGATAGGAAATATAAAAAAAAAAAAAAAAATTAGAAACACTTTTATGAAAGGGCTACAATGGAAACATTCCAACTGATAATTGCTCACTTTTTTGTTACCCTTGGTTCAGTTATAGTCGATGGCGACTTCTGGCCTCATATCGGAAGAAGAAAAAGTTACATATTTGTTCACAATGCTTGTGAAGTGTATTTTGCTCTTATTTTAAGAAGGTAATCGAATTTCGTTCTCGTTACTCTAACGACAATTATAACATAAGCAGATTGGTTGTTTTCCTTGTGTGTGTTTGTTTTACTTAGGTTTAGCATCCTTTTAACTCATGTCCAGGTCATATCAAGACAGAGTCTGATTGTGGTCGACAGTGCGCACTTATGACGACTTAATAGTGTTGTCTCACTGAAATATCATGCCGCAGACACATTGACTTGATACTTCACACGGTCACATTATCCTGACACCGAGCCAACTGTTCCACCTCCTTCCCAATAATGCTGAACACTTAGCAGCGCCCTTCATATACACCAAATGATATCTTTGACTTCAGCTAAGACTGTGATATATTTAATATAGCCTTTGATAAACGACCGGGTTAAAAGGTGGTTTTAGATTGGATTTCTCGTCTGATTAACTCTACTTTCTGAAAAGCCTTCACATTATGATTATGTCTTATCGCGATGTTTTTTACTTGCATGTATATTTTGATTTAATTCATATTAAACTTTGAAGTCGTTATAAAGAAACAGTCAAAATTGAAACATATTAGGAACCATAAGACCGTACTAAAGTCATTCTTGCCGTTTTTTATTACAGTTTCCCTTCATGTCTGATAGAGACATGCCTGTGCCTGTCTAGATATTCCATTGGACTGTACTATTGTTTTCATTAAGACTGAACGATGGCCCACGCTGAGCCTCCTTTCGGGTTGTCTTTCCTCTTTACGGATTGATTGTCTCAAAGATTGTTTTTCGTTCACAAGTCATCGTATTGGACGTGTTAATTGTTGACAATCTATTTAGAATAATATTGATACATTCTGTCACTGACATTCGGAAACGCCCTCACCTGACATTCGGTACCCCCCTCTAACTGACATTCGGTACCCGTACTTTCTATCAATCACTGTTCACTTTTTCGATCACGCAACTTCGGAAAGTTTTAAATGAATTGATCGCGTATTTTAATTAAGTTCGAATGGAACTTCCATTGTGTTGTACATAGTGTGATGCGTATGGGGCACCGTTTTACTATTTATTGCTATTATATATATCAATAAATCGAACTATTGATATCTATAATTCCTGATGAATTGTTGATATCAATAAATAAATTATTGAAATAAAATAAATCGAATATTTGATATCTATAATTCATTTATTGATATCAATAATTTGTTTCAATGAATTCATTTATTGATATCAATAAATAAATCATAAATATAAGTAAAACGGCACCCCATATATAACTTGAGAATCTAACTTCGTGATAACAAATAACCTACTTATGCCAATAAAAACATGTTTTGCGTGCGTAACTCGTATGCGACGGACCGTGGCGACCTTAACCTCAGAAGCAATGTAGTGCCAACAGTCAGGCCTAGGAAATGAATCAATTTCCAATGTTAGAAACCTACAAGGGAGGGTTATATAAACACCTGTCTTACTTACCACGTGCTGACAGCATCTCTATAATAATGAAATAAATGATGGAACAGAGTAATGAGAACTGAGAAGTCACACAACGATATTTCTGTAACATATATTTTAAAACACGTACAGTTACACTTATTGTTCGATAAAAACTATTATCTATTTATATAAAAGTCAATGATAAAAGTTTTGTTGTTAGTTTCATTGGGGTTTAACGTCCCTTTCAACACATGTCTAGCTTACACCGAGGTGGTAGGAGAAGGACTTGGTGGCTCAGATTCAGAATAATGAGACCGAATGAGTTATCATATCAATGTGTCTGTGACATGATAGTTTAGTGAAAACAGCACTATAAAGTCGCTATCAGTGTGCACTATCACAATTAAGCAACCACCGATATGTCCAAGGCATGAGTTAAACCCAAATTAAAAAAAAACAAAAAAAAACAAAAACAAAAACAAAAAAAACACCAAAAAAAACCCAAAAAATAAAATTAGGGACAAACAAACGAATTGATCCCTGGTCATCTGCGTTTCATTTGCTTTGTCCACTCGATCGCCTTTAACATGCTATCAAACTGGAATTTTATTCAGCAGACACATGGATATGGCATTTGACTACTTTGTTTTGCCTTTTTGTAAACGTTTGACCACGGAATCGCTGGGATTGAGTCAGTTCAAATATTGAAGAAATGTTCAGACATCAAAGAGGTTCAGCTGTTAACATTGTATCTTATCATTCCGGTTTCATAAATTCTCAAAATGTCTTGTGAAGTTCTTCCGGAATTTGAATAACTGCAGGAAAAAAACCAAAAGTCCAATGACGTTGTTTGATTTTAATATGCGGCCAAGTTTATGCATTTCAAGATAACTTTGGACATTTTCTCATTTAAAATCTCTAAAAACAATTGACTTTAACAAGAATGTGATTTCCTCCGAGTATTAATATCAACAATTCTGAACGAGACCATAAATAACAGCGACCGTGGAGAGTACAAATCTGTTAGAATTTACGACACAAATATAAAGAAAAATACAGGACTCTAATTAAGTGAATAACAACATCCAAATGTGATTTTGCTTTTTGCAAATTTTCAGCTTTATTAAATATCCAATTATCTCTCGGTAATGTACAAATAAACAAATAAAACACAAGTTAGAGATGAACATTTGATTTTATTTCGAATGTTTTAAGCACACTTCATTGTGTAAGTTTATAGACACTTACAGAGTATATATTCTGTCGGCAGCCCATATCTATTGTAATGAATGGTTGATTTTTTGTTTTACTATTTCGTGTTTAAATCCAGAGTTCAAATCTCCGTCGGGTAGGGATTAAGCTTCAGACGCATAGTATGCCCCTTACATCATCCAAGAAGATCTCAAAACAAATGAACTCGAGCAAATAAAAACCAGCAAAAAACAACAGCAACTCGAAGTTTGAATAATCTCAAGCAAGCACTGGGTCTGAAGTCATCTGTATGTACTATTTAAAAAACGTAATCCATATAGAAGATGTAGTTGTTCATTACATTAATATGCTATTATATCGATGCTATGATTTATATTGATATTTTGCCGGGCACGAGAAGTAGAATCACTCACCCGTTTTTCTTAAAATAAATGATATTAGTAATGGAATGGTATATATGAATACCAGATTCAACTGTCAATGCTTTTTAAAGGTAAATAGATGTTTCCAATATACCGACAAGGTTAAGTTCTATTGTAAATGTCACTTAGTATTGACTGAAACATCGATGATACTTGCTTAATATACTTATTATGCAGTTATAAAAACAACCGTCGTATCTTGAATGAGTTTGATATTGCGTTTACAATATATTGTTTGATTTCCTAAAAAAAATTACTAAATGTAACTCTTTTTTTTTAGATTTATTTTTCGATTGCTGCCTAGAGCAAACAATGCGACAGAATGTCACAGTTGAGAAACAAAAGTACTTATCACTGAGATAATGGTTGATTTAATTAAAGTGAATAATATCTGTAGCCTCATATAGCACGTGTTAGTTCCTTCGTGTATACGTTACATTAATGAAACTTTTAATAATCTTCATATAAAAGACGCTTGAAATTAGACGACCATATTGAAGTAGGTGAATTAATGCTACTGCTAAAACGACGAGGGCTGTAATGATGTAAATATTTAATATAAACATGAAATAAATAATGGCGAGACGGCTAACAAAGCAACTTAGTACATATCCTCATCCTCAGTGTGTAAGATGTATAAAAACGGCGGATCTACTTTATACAAAACCCGGACCCCTACATTCCCAAATTTGGTTAAAATCCAGTATATATTTCTACGGAAAAACAATGTGCCCGTTCACTATCGTGCTGCACACCCCCTAAACTAAAATCCTGGAGCCGCCGCTAACATAACATTGTTAACATCTTATCAGGGATAAAGCAAGGACAACCAAACTTATTTAACAGAAAAAAACATTTCCACATGCACTTCCTGTAGCAGGCATGCTTATTTATCTTAGTCCAATAAATTAGAAAACATTATCAAAACATGCTGTTTAAATCAAGCAAAACCTCATTTCCACTATTATTTATTTAATGCCATTCACTTTGACGGCAGTTTGTCACAATTAAGTTGCAATCAAATTCCATTCAATTCTGTCCAAAATGGTACCAGTGCCGGATGAACACGTCATGGCTTTTTTTGGTTCCGAACTTTGTTCCTCTCAAAGGAAGTTAAAAGTAACGAGTTTATTTAAATCAAGTTCAGATAAGATCCAATAAACGCTTAATATACAGAGCCCATGATTTAATGAATGAGAAGTCTAACAGGATATTAGAATTATACAAGCAAACAATGCTCTTGATTGAAGCACGCCTTTGATAAATAAGAGATAAACCATGACAACCATTGTTATATTGAATACCATGGCGACAACTGTTATATTGAATGCATGTACAACGGCAACCATTGTTATATTAAACACCATGACAACAGCTGTTATATTAAATACATGTACCATGATCAACCATTGTTATATCAAATACCATGACAACAACTGTAATATTGAATACATGTACCATGATAAACCATTGTTATATCAAATACCACGGCAACAACCGTTATATTGAATACATGTACCACGACAACTAATTGTTATATTGAACACCATGATAACAACTGTTATATTGAATAAAGGGTACCACGACAACCATTGTTACATTGAACACCATGACAACAACTATTATATTGAATGCATGTACCACGACAACCATTGTTATATTGTACACCATGACAACAACTATTATATTGAATACATGTACCACGACAACCATTGTTGTATTGAACACCATGACAACAACTATTATATTGAATGTATGTACCACGACAACCATTGTTATATTGAACACCATGACAACAACTATTATATTGAATACATGTACCACGACAACCATTGTTATATTGAACACCATGACAACAACTGTTATATTGAACACATGTACCACGACAACCATTGTTATATTGATACCATGATAACAACTGCTATATTGAATACATGTACTACGGCAACCATTGTTATATTGAACACCATGACAACAACTATTATATTGAATACATGTAGCATGACAAACATTGTTTATGTGAGGGTAAGGAGATATCCACTGTTGTTTTTGTCATGTTTATATATACGCTTTATAGCCATCGTAAAATAAGTTGACTTTGACTCAAATCAGACAGTTTTAATCTTAAAGATTTTGATATTTTTCGTCAAAAATGAAAGGTCTGTCCATGCAAGACAAACGGTCTTACAGAAATATCTAACCAAATGAATAACTTCAGCAAACTAATGACCAACACTTAGCAAATGACCTTACCGAACAAATGGCCTTGCAAAATAAATAATCTAGCGAACAAATTACATTATCACACAATGGCCTTACCCGACAAATAATATCAGTAAACATATGTACCAAACATATGGACATATCAAGCAAACAACTTCACCAAACAAATAGCATTACAAAAGTTAACACAGTCATGTCCTTACCAAACCAATGGTCTCACCAAGCAAATTGATATCGACAAACAATGTATTTACTTAACAAATGGCCTTGCAAGGCAAATACATTTTACCAAGCAAACAACCTTGCAACAAAAACGACATAACCAACAAATGACATTACGAAGATATGACCTCGTACAGCAGATGACATTAACCAAGATATTACATCACCACACAAATGTTTTGACCAACAAAAGACCTGTCAAACGAATAACTTTACCAATAAAAAAACCTTGCCAAAAATTTGTCCTTATTAAACAAATGGTTTATACCAATCAACTATCGTACCAAAAAGCAGTCGTTAGTGTAACAACATCTGTTAGCGTAACAAAATATGTAAGTGTAACAACAGCCGTTAGTGTAACAACATCTGTTAGTGTAACAACATCTGTTAGTGTAACAACAGCCGTTAGTGTAACAACATATGTTAGTGTAACGATATCTGTTAGTGAAACAACAACCGTTAGTGTAACAACATCCATTAGTGTAACAACATCTGTTAGTGTAACAACAGCCGTTAGTGTAACAACATCCGTTTGTGTAACAACATCCGTTTGTGTAACAACACCTGTTAGTGAAACAACAGCCGTTAGTGTAACAACATATGTTAGTGTAACAACAGCCGTTAGTGTAACAACAGCCGTTAGTGTAACAACACCTGTTAGTGTGACAATAGCCGTTAGTGTAACAACATATGTTAGTGTAACAATAGCCATTAGTGTAACAACATCTGTTAGTGTAACAACATCTGTTAGTGTAACACCAGCCGTTAGTTTAACACACGTGTCAGTGTAACAACAGCCGTTAGTGAAACAACACCTATTAGTGTAACAACATATGTTAGTGTAACAACAGCCGTTAGTGTAATAACACCTGTTAGTGTTACAACAGCCGTTAGTGTAACAACACCTGTTAGTGTGACAACAGCCGTTAGTGTAACAGTATATGTTAGTGTAACAATAGCCATTAGTGCAACAACATCTGTTAGTGTAACAACATATGTTAGTGTAACAACACCTGTTAGTGTAACAACAGCCGTTAGTGTAACAACATATGTTAGTGTAACAATAGCCATTAGTGTAACAACATATGTTAGTTTAACAACACCTGTTAGTGTGACAACAGCCGTTAGTGTAACAGTATATGTTAGTGTAACAATAGCCATTAGTGCAACA
>JAUMGZ010234869.1:0-10876 GCA_032359645.1 Pododesmus macrochisma | reverse complement strand
GGTAGTGTATAACCCTGCCTCAAAAGCTTGGATGTCAACAGCAATCCTCTAGTGACAAAGTCTTGATAGTGAGAACACGCTCTTGAATAACGAATTAGCTGTGACACATAAACTCTATAAGCTGGCGAGGAGGGTATGTTGCTGTCTAAGGATGGGAAGTTGACAAAGGAGAAAACTAAAGTCGTCACGTTTGTCCAATAGTTTAGTGGAAAAGGTATCATTTGTGTCGATTTTTAGTAGGAGTTCTATGTATAATGCAGAAAAGTCGGTGTCAGTGGTGTATTTTATCTCAAGCTCCGGAGGATATATCATGTTCACGTAATTACCAAAATGTTAATTATTCAGTGACAAAACGTCATCTATGTAGCGAAAAGTGAAATTAAAAGACTTTGCCTAGGTCTTTCTCTTGGAATTGAGTAGCTTTTGGATAAACTCTGCTTCATATGAATACAGAAATAGGTCCGCTAGTAGCGGAGCGCAGTTAGTCCCCATGGGAATTCAAATAGTCTGCTTGGAAACCTGGCCTCCAAATTCAACAAATATGTTGTACGATAAGAAAACTCAGCATACTAACAACATTTGTTTAGTGTTATTTTGTTTTGGGTCCGAATCACCTTTGACAAAGTATGCAGTCGTGCCTTTAACTATGATGTATTTATACCTGCAATTGCCTGTTTTACCCATAAAAGCATGACACACAAGATCTTTGAGTGTATATTTTAGCTTAGCATGCGGTATGGTAGTGTAAAGTATGGAGAAGTCGTATGTTTTGATGGATGATATGGAAGATAGCGAATGTGATTTTAGATTCTCAATGAGGGCTTTTGACCTTCTTACGTTCTTTTTTATACGCTCATGGCAATTTCAACAAAACCACGTGGCGTCAGATATTTGTAGGAATGTGTATTCATCCTCTGTTTCGTGCATTTAGTGCAGAACTGAACTCTGCATGACATTCTAACATCATTGCTATGGGATCCGTACACACCTTGGCATATTTTACGCATTTCCATGCCTCGTTCGCCTCTTCCGCTTCGTCGTTGACCCATGGTGTATCAAACGGTGTTGCGGCAGGGGACTGTGTTCTTTAATTTGATCTCGAGCCAGCTCACACCCTGCTCTTGATCTTAATTCCTTTTTCTTCAGCTGTTCGCCGACGGTTGTTCCGCCATCTTGCTTTTGTTTGTTTGTCATGGAGACGATTTGTCCTGACTCGATTATTTCATAAAAATGCAAATGTTCGATTCCGATTTAAGTAAAGTCAGATACTACCTGTTTGACAGCAATCTTTGTGACCACTGATTAATATTGGGTTGCCTCTTTTGGGCCATAATCATAGTTTCAAGCTGCAAAATTGCTATGCTCAAAAAACTTCAACTGCACCGGTCAACCATTGTGACGTCTTTGCTTTGTTTTTTCTTTGTTTTTTTTTTTTTGAAATATAATAACTAATCGTTAATGTTACATTAAAGTTTATGTTGATACAAACATTTTGCAAACATAACATTAATTTGTAATAACTACCACTAATAACAGACAGTTGGCGAGGGGAAGAATTTTACATTTCAGAATTAAAGAAAAACTCGATATAAAACAATCCCTTATTGATTTGCATGCGTTGCTAGTTTATTTAAAAATAATTTGTTATTGATGATCGCTATGCTAGATAACATGTGTATAAATATTGATAAATTATCAATCCATAAAACGTGTTACCCCGCTATTCAAAGTCGATGACGGCAGATAAGAATTCATCTATGTGTGTTCACATATCATTCACATATGTACACAGCGGAGAATATAGGTGCGTACTTTTTAATTCCAAGCCATCATGATCATGCATTTGCGTATAATACTTGTAATCTGCGTGTTTTCCTTGTTTTTCGAGACACTTGCAAGCACTGATGGGGATGTTGCAGTTGCGAAAAGATCGTTATTTAATGGTAAGAAATGTTGTTATTTTATCGCATTTACTCTAAAAACGAAGGTTTAAACATAGCGTCAACATCAATGCGACAAATGATTAAAGGGAAGCCCTAGTGGCACGAAAGGACGAAACATGACAACTGGAACGGAAAAATATATCAAAAGTAAAAGAAAATTTAGTAGGATAAGTCCATAATTTTATATTGGAATCTTAATAAGTCCTATGCACCCGCTTCTATCACATGGTTAATAATAGAATATGAAAATAAAACCGTTTCTGAAGCGTTATCAGATCATCTCTTTGTATACCTTTAAACAACATATTCTGTCCGTTCATCCTTTTTTGCTTTTTAATAACCTTTACTACTTTTGTGACCTGGCCGTCACAATGTGGACACTCAAAAATAACAGAACTGAAATCATAATTTTTCAGATCTGGTTAACCTGATGACTAAAGGCAAGCTGGAAAACATTGCTAAGGACTTGGAAAACCTTAAACAGAAGACAATTGAGACGATGAAGTCGAAATTAATTAGCAATGAAAGTGACGTTTTTGGCAATTATCCAGCAAACTATAGCGACTCGTCATCAAAGGTGCAACTATCAAATTTTCAATTTTTTTTCAATAATAATATATTATTTGTATTATATGCATTTAAGATCTTCAAGGGTTACATACAAATTGTTTGCGGCACTAATACATCTTCACATGATTACACAATATTTTGTTTTATAAAACTATTTGGGAATCTGTTCTTAGGAAGTTACTACTAGAAGAGGATGCAGTATCAATTGTTTCATAAAAATAGTGTTAAGATTAACAACCTAGTAGTGACATATTCTTATGGTGACGTATGCTTCTTTTTCAACCTTGGAAAGGGTTGCCGTACACCGGAATGACACAGAAACATCGCGGCGGTGATACATGTGTGGCAGGAAACGTTTACTATATCGCGAGCACCTGGTTTCGCTTCAAGTTTTTTAATAGAAGTTTATTATCTTTCCTTTTCTAGTTGACAAATGTATATTTGATTATTTTTTCTGTGTGCGTCCTACGTTATACTTTTATTTGCCCATGTCCTTGGACGTACGGCTTTTGAATATCGTCTAGGTTTTTCGAACTCACTACTTTTCAACTAGAATTGTACTGATATCGCGTAAAAAACTAAAATATAATAGGCGGGAAAAGAAGCAGCAAACAAAACAAAGAAACCAAAGTAAAAGGGGCAGTTAAGAAAGAAGGTGAACCCATGCAAAGGCGATTCCGCTTCGTTTTATCGAACTTTACAACGGGATCTTTTTCGTGAATGAGAATAAAACTTAGTGCTCGAAAAGCATAGCTTTCAAGGTCATCGAGGCACGCAAACCCCTTTCCTGCGATCAGGATATGTCCAGCACAGGGACGCAAAAACAGTATGAATAGAATCAACAGAACGAGAGACATTGACAAACAAACAATAACTGTGTCAAACAATGAAGCTCTGGAATGTAAGTAATTAAATCGACATCACAACAACAAGATCATTTCTAATGTATTAGGCACAACTTTTATTAAGACAACTAATTGTTATTTTTTATAGTTTATGATTTTGCGATGCACATTTATAGTAAAACAATGCCAACGATCCCAATCAGTTTGTGGTGTAATATTCTGTAACCTCCAATTGATGACTTTTAAAGAAAAAATATGCAACAATTTAAACAATGTTTTATATCAAAGTGATTATGACTCTATATTAAGATAAGTAAAATAGAATACATATAAGGAACTGATAATACGAAAAAAACTATTGTTTCACAACAATCACAAATAAAACTTTTTTGTCACTAAATTTAACCGACAAGTACCACTCATAATTACCTTATTTCAAAAAGTGTAGAAAAATATTTGTTAAGAACAAAAATGTAACACAAATATTTTGCAACTTTTCCTTCTTAATCGTCTTTAAATATTATTCCACACTATAACAGTTACTGCACAAAGAGTACCTAGTATGTTAAAAAAAAAATAACTTCCAAGGTTAGCAGTAATAAAGGTATTGTGATTTACTTTAAAAATGGCCTAACTTCTATTTTAGATTGAAAATGATAATGGAACTGATGTCATGGTAAACAGGACTGTGTACAAGAAAACAACAAACGACTCATTCACAGGTGCTTTCATAGAAAAGAAAACTTCACAAGGGCAGGTAAGGCAATAATAAAACTAGCTAATAAATGAGTTACATGAAACGTTAAACTCCAGAAATTGGATAATGAAGAAGAAATATGGACATACTTTACTAAAACCATTAAGTTCTAAACGCAAACAGACATAGATGAAAAAGGTTGGTAACCTTATAACAAGGAACTATATAATTTCAATTAATAAATTGTACTCGGACTACAACTTTACCCTTTAGAAAGAAAATTAAAAACCTTTTTAACACTTTACGGATTTCTCAATAAAGAACTGCTGACTGCGACAACAAATGGGTACATATAGGGTAGCTGTACCGAATATGGTTTATAAACATCAAATAAATTTTATATTTCATTTCCGTGTTTCTTTTTTCTTTTTGCCTTATTTTTGAATTTTATGTGAAAGCAATGGTCAGAGCACACTGAAATAAATTTTACTATAATTCTTATTATATTTCAGACATCTCTTCACGGAAAATTCATATTTGGCGGGCAGAACAGACCATTACTGAAGTCCTTGTCAAAAAGTCTTTTAGACAAGTTCACGAAGGCAAATGATGTAGCTCAATCGAATGCGAATTCTGGAAACACAACGAACATCTCTATTGGACATAACAGTACAGCTACTTCGGAACCGTAGATTTAACTGTCATACAGTTCATTGTCTTACAACCATTATTTTAATATTTTCAACTGTTTCAGTGAAATATACAATTGATAAGCACGCACCAATACAGGATGAACCGCTAGATGTTTACACAGTATATGAATAAACAGAAGTGTTCAATTCAGAGTTTCAGTCACTCGAAGCCCAAACGTTACATGCCTCCGACTATCCTTTAACCTTATTCTATCAAATGTTAAAAAAAATTCTTAAATTGACTTATGCCGACATTAAAATACTAAAACTATTTCAAATTTCTTTTAAACAAGGACTGAAACTTTCTATGTTTATATATTCAACACTGATATATATATATATATTCGTGTGTATAAAGCTAATGAAGCACTCAATTGATGAATAAACCCTCTATTTTCGTGATTTATTTCTAGATTATCCAGTTACTGTTGCCCATTTCCTTTCTGGGGTTTTCCTATCGTGGTTTACTGAAATATGTCTAAAAGATTCATACATGACTTAAGATCTTATATGAAATCAAATGACTTAATTAAAAAAAAAAAATTAAAAATAAACAATTTCAGTTGTTAGGCAAAATGATTTAATGTTAATCTCACAACTTGCTTTTTAGTTGCTTTTCAAGTCATCACATATAGAAAAGAACTATTATATTTGATTAAAATATAAATTTACAAATACAAATTTTGAAAGCTGAAACAGGTCACCGAAAGGTTAAATATCAACATGACACAAAAATAAGTTAAGTAGAACCATAAAAACGAAAGACATAGACAGCAGTCGTAAGAAACAGTTCAAATCAAATGACGTCACAACAATCTTAGATATCAACGTGGACCAACACAGGGCGGTCATTAACACAGAAACGAGAAGGGTGGACAACCGGTTTAGGAAGTCTCAATCTTCGCACTTCCCGCATGACACAAGTGATCTAAAGTAAAGAAATACATGTACTTTAGAGATATTTTAAAACATAATTCATGGCGATAAAGTATTTAAAAAATTAACCGCAAAAATTAACTGTCAATAAAATATTTACAAGTAAAACGAACGTACATTTTGAAAAAATTTGAAACAAGAAAATAGGACGTGTCCAAGCAGCATAAAGCGATTATAAGTGACTATGGTTAAACCGAATAGCCAACGCATTGTTAAGTGTGTAGTCCTTTCCAATACAAATCCTGTCCGCCCTCGTCTAACTTTTCACATTTGAAACTACCAGACCACTTTCAGCCAGACTTGGCAGTACGCACTCCTAGGAGAAGTGATTTCGGACTTGTTTCAATGAGGGAGCTCAGTCTCCAGGGGGCGTCACTTGGGGGCCAAAATGGAGAACAATTTTAAAAGATTTCAATACTCGTCTCCTACAAAATTCGACGGCCTACAGCTTAATGATTGCATTTGTAGTCTCATTAGTACTTAGAAAACCACGGTTGTTCGAGGTGTGATCCAGAAGTTAAAAGTGGTTGCGTGTTCAATTTTATGGTAATAATTAAACACTATAATAGTATACTTAAAGTATATATATAAGGATATCTATTGAGTCAAGTTAAATTCAAATATTAACATGCCTTTCGGGTATATTAAGGATTAATCTTTTTCACACAGAAATAAAGCTTTGAAGTTACATCTCTCGTCATTCATTAAATATCCATAAGCAGGTTTCAGACAAACACAATCTTCGATCGATCTCACAGTTCCCGATGGTGCGGATCCTCCCCAAGACAGAAATGTCATTGGTTGCCCATCCTTGTTCTCATAAGATCCTTCTACATTTTTATCTTGTCCATCAATCCAAACGTTCTTTCCAGCTGTGAATAAAGTGTATACAGCGATTCAGTATCAGAGAAAAACTTGTCACATACACGTTAATAAAATACAAAAAAGAGTATAATTGTTATTATTTAAGTTCTAGTATGCTATTACATATATGCAAGGAAAGGATTGCATTTTGAGTTAAGTTTCTTTCGTCACCATAACAGTGACATATTCTTATGATTTTTAAAAGTGGAAAGGGTTGCCATACACCGAAATGACACGGAGGCATCTCGGCGGGTGACACATGTGAAGCAGGAAACGCTTACCATATCCCGAGCACCTGGTTTCGCTTCTACTTTTTTAATAGAAGTTCGTCATGTTTCCCTTATTTAGTTAATAAATGTATATTTGGTTATTTTTTCTGTGTGCGTCCAACGTTTGCCAATGTTCATGGACTTGCGGCTTTAGAATGTCGTCTTGGTTTTTCGAATTTACTACATTAAATCCAAATTTCTACATTTTCTTTGAAATGCTGTCCGTCGTCCGTCCCTTCAGAGAAACGGGAATTTATTGTATTAATAAACTATAAAGCAATAATAGAGAAAACGAGAAAAATCTTGTATTATCCTTCGGACATTAAGAAATAAGTATGTTTCAGACGTGACCCTATGGTAAAAGAAAGTTAATGGCTGTGGGGTTCAGAGATCAATAAAAACAAACCTGGACCAGTTTGAACTAAACAAGGTTGACATAAAATACAAAATATAAACATTTACCAAAAAACCGAGTTAAACCAGAAGGCCTAGCTAGAGTATCATGTGATTGTTTCTACGTCTTTTTTGATTCCGAAAGGTTTACTATTTTTTATACCAGGCAATTTAAGTTGGCCTAACTGTTGCTGTTAATCAGTGTCACTATTTATATACATAACTATATGTGGAGTATATGAATCTACCATTTATAAGTCACTCTTTTCGGCTTTATGCTACTAGGCTATGTCCAATTTTCATGTTTCCAATTGCATTTGTAAATATGTATATACGTTTTCCCCGTTTAGATTTTTATGGACAATTGATGTGGGAGGTTGATTGTTGAGGTGATATACAGCGCCATGAAGTGTATTTATTATTTTAAAATGTTTGTCTATACTTAATATAAGACTTAGGAAGGTTGAGGCCTCATTAACAAGTTTAACAACACCGCCTGGTCTCGTGTGGGGTGACCGTCCTAAGTCGGTCCGCATCGATTACTAGTCTTAAGGATTGTTGAGGTGTCAATCAAATTCCTTACATTCGAGTGCTTAATTTTTTAATGCAGCTTTTGTTTGTTTGTAAATGTTTTTCGTTCTGTTGATTCTACACATCCTCTTTATGACTTTTAGCATCGTCAAATAAAAAATAGGTAAAACATAAAAGAAAAGAATAGATAAATACATAAAAACATTACCATATGCCACTGCGCTTTGGATATGTTTCAACTCTGCAGCGTTGTCAATCTTGACTAGATATCCCCCTGTCTGTGAGCAGGTAGTGTAAGCATACTCTTGGTTTCCGGTGTCTGTGTCATTGAACCTATAGCATTTACCTTCAAGCTCTAGATAATATTCTCCATAGCATGTACCTGTATATAAAAAGCAGTATATCTTCTTTATAATATTATTCGTTAAATGGTTTGCTACTGACCCCCTACAGAACCATAGAGGGTCAGTAAAATGCATAGGGGTGAGGCCGAAGGCCGAACCTCCTGTTGGTTTTACTGACCCTCTATGGTTCTGTAGGGGGTCAGTAGCAAACCATATAACGAATTTATCGCTCCGAGGACCTTTCTCGTCCTTATGCATTTACTCCGTATTCATCATAACGTAAACATTGTAATGCGTAAAGTGAAACTAGACCTCATAAATATTCATGAGACAATGGGAGATAACTAAATTGAAACAAAGTTGTATGTTCGCCAACTCATAGCTTACCAACACGTAAAACGGGACACAACTTCAAATTGCATCCGCAATACGAATTTAAACATGTTAAGCGACGACAGGAATGTTTGTTGGCGCCATATTGCCCCATAAGATGCGTACTGACCCTCTATAGCTCGTAGAGGGTCACCACGTGACTTACTCAGAACCAATCATAACAACAGAAACGTGTCCAAGGTGCGATAAAATTAGTTATCCTTAACTTCTTAGATTCAAACGGTTAATGTCGTAGATATCACGCATGATATTGTTCTACATGTAGATGTGTCGTCAGTTAAGACTGATGTTTTCTAATGTTAGAAACGAAGTAGTCTTCCAGTGGTAGCACTAATACTTCCGAGCAAATACGATCTTGAACTTTGGGATCTCAATTTAACCACACCATTTATTTGTAGAATGTACTTTCTAGTCGTGCCAAAGCGGTAGTTTGACTTGAATATTTTTGGATGTCATGTGAAATTAATGCTTTATTGTAATTTGATATTTGTTGATGTTTCCTTAGTTTTTCGAACTCCTGATTCAGATGTCATTTGTCCTTAGATGTCATTCGTCCTTAGATGTCATTCGTCCCTAGATGTCGTTCTTCCTTAAATGTCATTTGTCCTTAGATGTCATTCTTCCTTAGATGTCATTCTTCTTTAGATGTCATTCTTCCTTAGATGTCATTCGTCCTTAGATGTCATTCGTCCTTAGATGTCATTCGTTATTAGATGTCATTCGTTATTAGATGTCATTCGTCATTAGATGTCATTCGTTCTTAGATGTCATTCTTCCTTAGATGTCATTCTTCCGTAGATGTCATTCGTTATTAGCTGTCATTCGTTATTAGCTGTCATTTTTCCTTAGATGTCATCCGTTCTTAGATGTCATTCTTCCTTAGATGTCATTCCTCCGTTGATGTCATCCGTTCTTAGATGTCATTCTTCCTTAGATGTCATTTGTCCTTAGATGTCATTTGTCCTTAGATGTCATTCTTCCATAGATGTCATTCGTCCTTAGATGTCATTCTTCCATAGATGTCATTCGTCCTTAGATGTCATTTGTCCTAGATGTCGTTCTTCCTTAGATGTCATTTGTCCTTAGATGTCATTCGTCCTTAGCTGTCACTCTTCCTTAGATGTCATTCGTTATTAGAGGTCATTCTTCCTTAGATGTCATTCGTTATTAGATGTCATTCGTCCTTAGATGTCATTCGTTATTAGATGTCATTCTTCCTTAGATTTCATTCTTCCTTAGATGCCATTCTTCCTTAGATGTCGTTCTTCCTTAGATGTCATTCGTTATTTGATGTCATTCTTCCTTAGATGTCATTCGTTATTAGATGTCATTCGTCCTTAGATGTCATTCGTTATTAGATGTCATTCGTTATAAGATGTCATTCTTCATTAGATTTCATTCTTCCTTAGATGTCATTCTTCCTTAGATGTCGTTCTTCCTTAGATGTCATTCGTTATTAGATGCCATTCGTTATTAGATGTCATTAGTTATTAGATGTCATTTTTCCTTAGATGTCATTCTTCCTTAGATGTCGTTCGTTCTTAGATGTCATCCGTTCTTCAATGTCATTCTTCCTCAGATGTTATTCTTCCTTAGATGTAATTCTTCCTTAGATGTCATTCGTTATTAGATGTCATTTGTTATAAGATGTCATTCTTCCTTAAATTTCATTCTTCCTTAGATGTCGTTCTTCCTTAGATGTCATTCGTTATTAGATGTCATTCGTTATTAGATGTCATTTTTCCTTAGATGTCATCCGTTCTTAGATGTCATTCTTCCTTAGATGTCATTCTTCCTAGATGTCATCCGTTCTTAGATGTCATTCTTCCTTAGATGTCATTCTTTCTTAAATGTCATCCGTTCTTAGATGTCATTCTTCCTTAGATGTCGTTCTTCCTTAGATGTCATTCGTTATTAGATGCCATTTGTTATTAGATGTCATTCGTTACTAGATATCATTTTTACTTAGATGTCATTCTTCCTTAGAAGTCATTCTTCCTTGGATGTCATTCTTCCTTAGATGTCGTTTGTCCTTAGATGTCATTCTTCCTTAGATGTCATTTTTCCTTAGATTTCATTCTTCCTTCGATGTCGTTCTTCCTTAGATGTCATTCGTTATTAGATGTCATTCTTCCTTAGATGTCATTCGTTATTAGATGTCAATTTTCCTTAGATGTCATTCTTCCTTAGATGTCATTCGTTCTTAGATGTCATTCTTCCATAGATGTCATTCTTTCTTAGATGTCATTCTTCACGAAATGTCATTCTTCCATAGATGTCATTCTTTCTTAAATGTCATTCTTCACGAGATGTCATTCGTTATTAGATGTCATTCTTCCTTAGATGTCGTTTGTCCTTAGATGTCATTCTTCCTTAGATGTCATTCTTCCTTAGATGTC
>JAUMGZ010234868.1:0-21043 GCA_032359645.1 Pododesmus macrochisma | reverse complement strand
ACTTTAACCCTAATATTTATAGAAATATAGTTTAAAAACGTGCAAAAACTGGCGATAATTGGTACCGTCCCAGTAGTGTAAATATATATAAATAAGCAATACGTTACATATAACTTCCTGCTGTTTTGATTGGCTGCATGGCACACACACATTTTGTTATGATTGGCTTTGACTTGATTATGACGTCATGTAACAATAGTATGACGTCACACTTAATTGTCACAGGGAAGGCATTTCAGTGCTAATTTTCACACATTTTGAATGATTTTTATGATAAAATCAGAAAGAACACTTTTAATTTGAGTCATATGATAAAGAGAATCAGAAAATCTTTTCCATTTTATATGTGATTGTAGCCAGAGGGTTGCTTAAATGAAAAATTAAGGACTTATTTCATAAATCTCATACGAAATGAAAACTCATTACAGATTCTCTAGTTCTGTAAAAAGAAACAATTAGAAAAATTAAGTTGTTCTAATGACAAACCCTAAATTAGCTATCTAATACAATTGATATTGTTTGTAGAAAATATTATTTCATTGTGAGACATGTACATTTAATATGGTGAAATTAATTCAAGAAATCCATTAAACATGCATAAGAAATCTACTGTAGTCTTACACAGAATCATGATAGAAGACTGAGGCCTAGCTAGTGGAGCTGTTAATACTATCGAAGTATCATGAAAATATATAGAGGAAGTTCATCCATGCATCAAAACAAGTCTTGAAAATATATACTGTCCGTACTGGGTGTAAATGCATACCAGAAGAGCAGTGTTCCCTTAATATACGTCTTTTAAATGAAAAGTTTTAGAAATAAACAATCTTTTAAGATAGAGTGTAAACTCAATATTCTAATTGTAAACTATTTATAAAATGAGACAAAGGTTTGAAGCACATTATGCTGTTATTACTATTTACGAGAACCATCTGTACATTTAAAACCATACTTCATATTCTAACAAATAAAAAACTCTTTTTACACATTGTACAGTTTTACATATTTACATAACATATAAACTAAAAATACAATCAATAAGCGGCCAATTGGACCTATCATCAATCTGGTAGATACCAAAATATGCAAATGTAATTTGATCACATGCACTCTTAGTCTACAACTGCATTGTCACACAAATGTGGTTTTTTTACAATATATTAATGTAAGATTTAGGATTCGGTCCTATACTTGAAGTATTGAAAGTGGTCACTCAAGGGAATTACAGAGAATTAGTCAAAATAGTCTAAGCCAATCAGGGGTCACAGCGGCCATATTTGACTAGTTTGGCAACAACAGACACAATTCTCTAAAGGTACGATCCACAGCACATTTGATAATGTTTAATAGACAGACAGATTACAAATACAGAGATGATCAGTCTAGCTCATCAAAGGATTTTGGTAATGATGAGCTGTTGGAAATGGCATAAAAATCTTAGAATCTAAATACATGTAATTACACTTCTTGCATGGTTCATTCATATGCAGTAAACCATCAAATTTAGTTAAAGTATTTTGCATCAGGCATATTAGACTGCACAAGCTGAGTTAGCTTAATATTATGGTAAAACATATATGATATTCACAGATATTTATTTCCCTATATAATAAGGTGCAAATTTATGACCTTTCAACAAAGTTTTTTTTCCACATTCCAGAGACTTTTTAAGAGCTATTTTCCTTTCTGTTACTTTAAGGAGTTTTCTTCTTATAAACAAGATTAAGATTTTAAAAAAGGTTTTAAATGGATTTGCTTCATGTTAATTTTAGGCTCAGCTGTCTGTTTACACAATGAACGCTCCCAGCAAAACTAGTTCAAATTTGATCAACTGTTCATGAGATGTAAGAAAAATTGTTATATTATTCAAGAGTATTAAAGGATTGTTTTTGGACAGAAAGATGTTAATGTGAAAAGAAAACGAATGAACAAGAAGTGTCTAGACAAACAAAATATACAACAAACAAATTCACTTTTAATGCCGTTGCACTACAAACAATTTTTATAATATCAAAGAAATCCAACAATGTAAATTGGATTTAAAATGAAATTGAAGCAAAAATTGGGACATTCACATTCTTGTGAAATATTTAGTTCAATTACTGGTCAGAGACCAGTTATCGCCATGTGCCAATTATCGCCAAAACGAACTTAGCGGATGCGCACGTATAGAATTTTATGAAATTTGAACAGCAGTCATAACATCGATATTTACACCCACCGAGAACTTTTTGTTGCTAACAAAATGGAGTTTGCAGAGAAATCAAAAAAAAAAAAAAAAAAATTTCACGTTATATCCTGATAGTTTTTACCTCTTTGTTCAGAAAATCAACTGAAACCTAAAATGGTCACATTAAACATATTTCAAGCCTTTAACCTTCCCAGTAAAAATATGGGAGACTAGCTTGATTAATCCAATTATAGTTCAATTAATCAATAAACTTTAATAATTAAACATTCCCACAAAATAACAAATGCTGCTGTGTTGCTATGACCTAGCATACGACACTTCACATTGACAATGACTGCTTCTGTTTATATCACGTGGTCAAATAAATTTCTTCACAGTATTAATGAAAAGTGCATTATTTCATTTAAAAATGCATTATATAATTGTTATCATGCAATATTTTCAAACAGAAATAGAGGAGGAAAGAAAGTGGTGGTAATCAGTCCCTGTCCGAAAAATTAGGTTACCGTTTTCGACGACCCAAAAGGGGCTGTATTTAATGAGTTTAGAGCCCAAACAAAATTATCAGGGTATCCTGTGTGAGAATTTTTGGTAACCTATTTTCAATGTGAAAATTATAACTAAATACCTACTATTTATAAAATTATAGGTGAAAAACATGCAAAAAATGGTGATAACTGGTCGCCGACTAGTAGAGACCAGTAGAGTTGACTTAATGTACCAAATATGACTAGATTTAGATAAGTTGAAAAGAAAATTAAATTGTAGTTTTTTTTTAAATAGTTTTAAGCAATGCTTAATTTTTTTTAAACAAATGGAAAAATGTGAAAACTAATATTAGTATGCTTAACAGTGAATCAATTTTACAAAAAAAAATGTTAAAAAATGTGAAATTTTTCTCTCATTTCTTATCAAATTATCTTACAGCATTCACAATGAAGAATTGTAATATGCTTCAGATGCAGACTGGAATTTTCACAGTAAAGTTCTATTTTCATGATTTTTTTTTTAAATATTTTAACTTTTGTCCTGTAAAATAGGGATTTTCATACAAAATGAAAACAACTTTTTTACACCCAGTGCTTAACATAAGGAATAACAGTTTTCTGATATATTTAATGGTTTCATACAATCCCTCACAACTGTCATGCATATTATACTAGATTATATGAGGCAAGCATACATTTGAGCATTTAAGTTTATTAATATTTACAGTTCTGTTACAAAGTAATATACATCTAATAACTTATTAATATCAATCTTTGTGAATTCTTACTTGTAACTCAATCTATACATAATATAAAAATCTTTGGATATTTAATGCTGTACTGTTTATACAATGCTCTTCTGTAACATGATAACTACATGTAATGGGGCATAAATAGTGTAATTTATGTTTGGACATGTGAATTTGATGTTTTGAAATGTAAATTTAAAGCACAGAAGTGTGAATTTTATGCTCAGAAATGTAAATTTTGTTTTCAGAAACACCATCATACTGTGAACCTCATACAAACATAGTAAAACTTGAATTTGTTAACAAGTTTGTATTTAAAGTATTCCACAGCTCATTTGACGCCGATAACAAAATGACAGCCGTATAAAAATCTATCTATCTATCTATCTCACAATCAGCTGATATCTTGTGCTCAATAAAAAATCTTGTAAAAAAGGGACTCTCATCATAATAACAATAATAGTCCATGAAGAAAAGTCCTTTTTCTGCATTACGTAGTATAGCAGTAAAAATAATGTCTAATAATCCATATTTGTTTACACATGTATGATGTATAGGTAAGAGTTTGAAGAAGGGGAAAGTATGTTTGTTGTTGTGGTATTTAAATTAGGTGTTACTGTTGCATGTAATTTGCTGCATATTGGCAGTAATTTAACAACTGTTTAACTAAACGCCTTGTTTGCATATGTCTAGCTGACACCGGAAAATTGCATTTATTTGTTCTAATCATTTATTTTAGTCAATGATTTTATTGGAAGGTGTAATTAATGTTGTTCTATAGTGATATTTTGTGGAGATGAGACGTCTAGTGATCAGTGAACCAGAAAACAAGACTGAACATTCAATACTTTATGAATATAGAATGTGACATAAAAATGATGCAATGACTATTTATAACACATCCGCTGTTCCAAAAATATTTATATGGGAGGGGTGAGAGGCACTTACTTCATAAACTGAGAAGTAATGTGGTAGTCTTAATTTTCAAGTGTGGTATAACATCCCTTTTTCCTCAATATTTCTAATGTGAATTGTCAATTCATATGTAAAATAAGATGTGTAGTGGCATGTCTGAAAAAGTGCCCTTCTCCCCTCTCGTGTTTTTATTTCTGAAATAGCTTTTAATTGAAAGAGAATCAAAAATTTTGCATTTGTAAAATTGCACGAGTTCTTAAGATGAAAAGCATACTCCTTTCAGTTCTTCTTTAACTAACTCTATAAAAAGTAGCCCTTTTACACACAACTGGCTGTTCATGTGATTCTTAAGTTAATCATCACACTTGGCCACAATCTTACATATCAGACAGGCACATTTAGAACATAACACATATACATTGTTAGCACTGATACATTCTTTACAAACACATGCATTTTCTACACAAATAAAGTCAAAAAATATTGTAATAAGAAATTAAATAACATTTTGTTTGTCTGTTTATGTGTGCTTTTAGGTTAATTACTGCCAGAGACCTGCATAGTTTCCCCACAAACCCGCGGGTAGAGGCCCGCCAGCTGCAAACAAACGTGTGCCCGTTGAATCATACTGATGTGTATATATAGCATTTGGATAGGGTAAATGGTCCATAAAATAGTCACGATAATTATCATCATGAAGCTGAAAATAGAAAACAAAAGTTTTACTCTTAGACTAAAGAAAAATGTAATTTCAAAAGAAAATTCTATTTCAAGCATGAAATGTACAAAAAATCTTTAATTGGTATTTCATGTCTCAGGTCACATTAGTATAGTGCCTGTATGTAACACTGCAAACTCATGCAGACTTTATATTATTGCCTCTGATGCTTAACCAGTAGATATAAAAAAAAAAAATTACAATTCATAAACTAATCTTGCACAAATCAAACATGATGTTGTTCAATCTTACATTAATTGACAGGTGTTAGTTTCTCACCTAACTGTCAGTATTTACTTATAACATCTTATAATTGAATTACACTTTTACACATCAAATAGTCAAATGTGTATATACCAATATGATTTAAACCAGATCTACTTTGCTCCTAGTGACATCCCGGGAGCAAAGTAGATCTGGTTTTAGTCTGATTGTATATTACGTACCAGCCAGCCATGACCCGCATCTATCGTGAAAGCATGGCCACAATCACACTCCACGTACTTCCCTGCCTTTATATCAAAGAATAAAATATGTCCAACTCCTGTACCTATTGTTAATATGTCATCTCGAAAACTTACTGACCGCACTCCTGTCAAAATAAACAAAGATAAATAATATATAATCTGACAGCACTCCTGTCAAAATAAACAAAGATAAATAGTATATAATCTGACCGCATTCCTGTCATAATAAACAAAGATAAATAATATATAATCTGACAGCACTCCTGTCAAAATAAACAAAGATAAATAATATATAATCTGACCGCATTCCTGTCAAAATAAACAAAGATAAATAATATATAATCTGACCGCACTCCTGTCAAAATAAACAAAGATAAATAATATATAATCTGACCACACTCCTGTTAAAATAAAAAAAGATAAATAATATATAATATATGTGTATTGTTTTATTGATTATTATCTTGTTATATATATAATTATCAAGGGGATTTTAAAGTTGATTTTTCTGTATTTATATTTTTATGAAGTCAATATTGAGTAAAATATTTTGTATTACTGTTAAATTTTGATAACTCAGTTTATATTTTTTATGCAATATCTAGAAAAATGTGCACACCTTGTGTAGAGATATAGAAGCTGTATAAAACATAAAATTAATATTGGTATAAAGAGGCACTTTTTCAGAGACTACATGGCCCATAATATTTTTAGTTAAAGAGTAATGGTGTTGTGTTGAATTATCCCTAGCATCCATAAATCAATAAATGAGGTATCTCCTCTGCTGTATTTTTGAACTGCCTTAGCATAAAGCCCAAACCATAGCTCCCCCATGCATTGTGTTTTGAAACAGCTCTAAGCATTTAAACCAAACCAGACTTACCTCCCCCTCTGTATTGTGAGATTATTGTTGTAAGTGTGTTTGGAGATCGTGGATCCACTAAATTCACATGAGATTGTGATCCTACAGCATATAACGTCCTCTCCTTTGACATCGCCATACAAACATTCTCTTTTGTGTGAAATAATTTTCTATAACTTTTCTACAAGTTTGAAAATACAAAACAAATAAACCATAAAGTTGGTTAAAAAATAAATATTTAGCAACTTTTGTATTTAAAATTTTATTTTCTTATGCTTCAAAATAAACTATATAGCACTTTTGTTTGTTTCTTTGTTTTATTGAGGGTTTGTGTCTCCTCAAGTCATTGTAGAGCCTAATGAGATAGTGATAACTTGTATGCGTATTTGTAAAAATTCAGATTATTTTTCACAGTGCTGTTTCACTCAAATGTCATGCCACAGACACAATGAACTGAAATTTGTCTTGGTCATGTTATTATGACATCACATTCAATTAAACAGTCTAACTCAAATCTTACTGGTGTAAATGTTCCAACATCCCAAAGATAGAAATAAGCATTTAATGAAAGGACAGCAAGTTCCTGAAAGTAAAAAGCATTACATTTTAATATACCATACTGTGCAACTGTACATATATTTATCACCATTCAACAATTATATATTTGACATGGTTTTCCAAAAGCTCTTTTAATGGTAATTGATAAGATCTGATTCATTTTTTAAGTATATAATTTTCTCTTTGTGGTATTTGCACTTGGTCTTTTTAATTTATTTTGGCAATTTTTTGTCTCAAAAAGTTTGTACCAGAAAGGTGCACAGCAAACTTACTCATAAACAGTATAAAAGAGAAATAAACAAGAGAAGAAGATAATATCTTTACTGAAAAACAATTTAAGATACAAAGTCTCTCCTAATTCCCTACAATAAGTTGTACAATATAATGTCTTGTTTACCTGTCTGTCGTCATTATATGTAAGTGCCCGCACTTTGTTAGCTTTATCACAGACTTTTACAACCTCTGGTTTTTTAATTGAATATTCAGGAACCTGGAGACTTTTTAAGCGTGACGTTTCATCACTTTCTTCTGTGCTTGTGTCCATACGCCACAAAGCTAAATGACTGTCTCTAGACCCTTTTGTAATATTAAATCACATTCAGTTGAAATATCACTACAGAGCAACCATGCTACATGTATAAGATAGTATGAATGTTCTTTGTATTTCTAAAACTTTACAACATAGCTTATACATTGTACAAAAGCCAAATTTAGAATTTGTGCAAGAAAATGTTTAAAAATATATTACCACTATCAAAAATGTTTGAGAAACATACATGTAATCTTCCACAAATGAAAAATCAAATTCAAAATTATTCATGTTTTAAAAACTTTAATCTTTAGTTGAGACAGACAGAAAAGTTATATTTATACCAGGGGCATAAATGTGTTGATTGAAAATGAACTAGTAATGTTAACCTTGATTATAGAAATGTCAAATACCCAGCGTAGTCCAATATACTGCACATCAATAGAGCATAGATAAGTGACCAACTGCACATACATTCATATAAGGTTCTTACCTGTGACAAGAAATTCATCATCGATCCATGTTATGTCAAAGATCCAATCACTATGACCACACTAAACATACAAAACAGTGACAACATTTTTTAACAGTGTACATTTCAAATGCTACATAAACATTAATCAATGAACATTTGATGATATATTAACATAAAGAAGTTCAATATAAAACATTTCAACAAAATTCTGTGAATTATGATATGTCAACTTCTTTCTTTCTCTCTCTCTCACTTTCTAATATAAAGAGCTTGACTTATCATATTGTCAGCCAAACACCTATAGCTAATTAGAGCAATGAATTTTTCAATTCTTTTTTTCTGTCACATTTTCATACATGTATTTGTGAAAACATTTATCAAGAATCAAGTTCAATATGCATCTTGCATAAAGATTATCAGCATTTCAAGATCATACTTTTTAACCTATTTTTTTTTATTTGTTTCACTTCAACTTGTTTTAGGTCAAATAATTTCTATTTGTTTCATGGCCAGTACAGAATAAGTCAAACATTTATAGTGTGGCCTCATTTGAATATCACTATACAGACATGACACCTACTTATAAGTCCCATAATTCTGACACTGATCATATGACAAGGAAGGCACAGACATACAAATCACCAACATATGGGTACCGGTATGTGCATACTTCAGAAATAAAATCTGAGGTCAAATTATACCTGCTTCATACTTGATTATCCAGATATTTTTTTCAAGAGTTTAATTACAGTCTCCAGAATAGTGTACTTTTCTCAATCAAAAATTAAACCTTGCATCAGATGGTTGACTGATACTCCCTGTTTTCAATATAATAGGCTTATCAACTCAATACATAAGTTAAAGGGGAAAATTGTGAGGAAGGCAGGTGCACATGTTCATATTACATGCAAGATTATTGTAGGGCTCAATCTTAAATCAGTTAATGGGGCTATGTCTGGACAGGTTCCAGAATGCCATTTAATTTTTTCATCATGATGTTATATAACTTATTGCATTAGTTATTGTATTCATGCATGTTCAATAAACAAAAACGTCAAAATACAGAACCGTTACAAATGAAATGATTGCAAAGCAGTTTAGGAAAAGAGTCAAGCTGTTTAAAAGCCCACTGAAAGTATTTATGATTTCATACCTCTCCTACCATCACCGGGTCGAATGTCGGTAACACATAGACTGCTAAATCATTTGTGTTTTCTGCTCCTGTTGCAAACAATGTTTTGGATGGATTTAAGGCAATGCTGTGAATACCACATGGTGTGTCTGCTGGTATGCTTTCATCACTGCTCTTTAATGATGGAATGTGAATCATTCTACCTGTTTGTATATCTAATACTGAAAGCTGTTAAAAACAAGAAAATGTGAATCAGTCTACCCGACAGTGTGTATCTAAGACTTTAAGCTGTTAAAACCAAAGAAATGTGAATCATTCTTTCAGTTTGTACATGTATATACCTGATAATAACTAGTACTGAAAGCTATTGTAACCTAGAAAAAAGTGGATTAGTCTACTTTTTTGTATCTACCGTACATGTATACTGTAAACAGTTAAAGACAAATAATTTAAAATGGCTAAATCATATGCAGTTCACCCTGAAAGCACAAAAATGTGAATCACTGTATCTGGACTGCATTTAATTTATTGGTATACTTAAAACATGTATGTACATGTATCATCAACTATAATGTAGCTGTATAAAAAGTTGTGAATCTTAGCACAAGTTGGAATCAACAATTTTAGCTTCCATTTCAAGTTATATACTATATATACTTACTTTATTGCATTTTGTACCAAAGGCGATTTGATTGTCATTCAACCAGTGTGACGCGAACACTTTGTTAATATTCCCTAGTTTATATTCTTTCTCAGTCAAAAGTCCTGGCACTTGACGAGATATGTATTCATTGACTAATTTCTGTTCGTTTCGTTTATAATTTCCATATTGTCGCATTTGAGTGTACAGAAATATTTCTCTATTTGGATTTTTGCCAGCCACTAAATGGCTTACTTGCTTAAGGTCTGTAGAACATCCTGAAATGTATAGAATTTAAACAATTATGTCATTTAGTAAAAGAAGAATTATGATAGTTTAAGTAAACGTTTAAAAGTGCTGTTTAGAATTTTAGTACCATTGTTCCTAAGAATCATGCAAAATGGCCAAAAAGGTGCTACATGGGGTATCACAAAAATATAGGTTATTTTTTCTGTTGGTTAATGGGTGGTAATTAAACTTGAAAATGTGAAAAAATAATATCATATGATTTTAGGGACATTGAATAGTTTCTGCAATTTCCAATAGACCCCTTGCATTTTCTTTTTCAACAAATTTAAATATCTAAAATACCTCAATCAATATCCTTAAGGTAAATAGCGTTGACAAAAATTTAGATTGTGTTCTTTTAATTAATTTCAACTAAAACAAGAGCTGTTGGAGAACAGCACAGCTCGCCTATTAAAAGCATTTTTTTTTTAATGAGTGTGAATCATAATGGGACCATTACACGGTCACGATGTCTCATCTTAGATAATGGATCAGAAAAAATTACATGTGGTTGTTGTCACAGAGTAGTTATACATCTGAGTACCAAATTAAGACAAAATCAGGCAATATCAAATTTTGACATACATGTATCAAAGGCCTTGGCTGTTATCTTTTGATAACAAATTGGGAAAAAAATCATACACAGTTGAGATTGCAGTGTAATAATACATCTGTATACCAAATTTGAACGAAATCTAACAATATTAAAATTTCGACCAATCAGAGGCCTTGGTCACCATTTTGGATAAGAGATCAAACTAGAAATTTCCAATATGATTGCATTTAATGAACCTTACACCTCAAAACAACCCACATTCCAAATATCAGCATACTGGTGCACATAATTAATAATTGATTGAGGCATTGCAAAGTCAAAGTCATTTTGACATTGAAACTGGATTTTTCCAATTCACTCCATTTAATGAGTCCAAGACCCCAAAACTACCCTCATACCTAATATCATTATCCCAGTACACATATTTGATTGTATACTAGCAAAACTTTAACCAGGAAAACGTTTAAGTTCAAAAACATGTCAAAATTCAGTTGTTTTTAAAAAATACTTTCAATTTAATCTCACTTAATAAATCTTATATCTCTTAACTACCCTCTTCCAAATATCAGCATTCCATTTCATATATTTGATTAACCACGAAAAAGTTAGAATTAAAAAACATGTCAAAACTCACTATTTTTATAAAAATATTTCCAATTTCACTCCGCTAAATGAATCTTATACCCCCAAACTACCCTCATGCCAAATATCAGCATTCCATTTCACATATTTGATTGTATACTAGTGCATTTCAACACGTGCAGCAAAACTTTAACCACGAAAAAGTTAAAATTAAAAAACATGTCAAAACTCACTTTTTTTTTATAAAAATATTTCCAATTTCACTCCGCTAAATAAATCTTATACCCCCAAACTACCCTCATGCCAAATATCAGAAATCCATTTCATATATTTGATTGTATACTACATTGTAGTGCATTTGAACATGTGCAGCAAAACTTTAACCTGGAAAAAGTAAAAAACATGTCAAAACTCACTTTTTTTTATAAAAATATTTCCAATTTCACTCCATTTAATGAATCTTTAACCCCCAAACTACCCTCATGACAAATATCAGCATTGTAGTACACATATTTGATTGTATACTAGTGCATTTCAACACTTGCAGCAAAAATTTAACCTGGCAACTCCAACGGAATTCCATAAGCGTCCCTTCTTCAAAAGGCGTGCTTAAGAGGCAATTTGCTCCAGCTGCTGCTATGCTGAAGTGGCCACCTCTGGTTGCACCTCAAATATATGAGTACAGATCTTGAAGGGCATGACAAAAAAAGATATCACAATCACCTGTGAAAGGTGACGACTGAAGTCATGTCAATAAGGTTTTGAAACAAAAACGATCAAAAATTCTTTTTACATATTAAAATAAAACCTAGATATCTAAAAACACCAAGTGCAATTGAACACAAAACATTTACTTACAAATTAAATCATTAATGTAAATTTATTCATGTTAACGTTGTTAATGTATTTTGAATAAAATTTAATTTCAAAAATATTTGCAAACAAAAGTATCTTTTATATATATGTGTATTGAAATTAAATCATAAATTAATTGCTGATTGTCAATTAATATTTCTGTTATTGTTAAATTGTCAATATAGAAAGAACAGATGGCAGTATTTATATATATATATATATATATATATATGCACCAACTCAATCTACACCAAACATAGGAACTTATATATTATTAGAAGCTTAATTAAGGCATCTGTCTTTGGCTCTTTGCACTGGAAATAAAAGTCTTGTAACTCATCTTAGAATATTCTTTTGAGTTTCTGTTTGAATTAGTAGTTTAATATCAACCTTATTGTAATTAACAATCAATAACAACTTTACAATTTATTGTGTTCAAATCACTTTGATTTACATGATACAGAAGACCATGTACATGTACATGTTGACACACAATTAAACGAACATATTCATATTGACAATACATATCATATATTGTTTTAACATATTGCAATACGTATCATATTGTTTTCACCCTTTCAATACCCAGCCCTTGTGTTTATTTCAAGTTAGGTAGAAAAATACAAAGTTTTCATATATATAAATAAACAAGTTCTGACTTTCTCCTGCACATAAAAATTTAGAAAAGGGGGCAGAAAGTTAAAGGAAACCGTGACTTATCTGAGAGGTTGACAGCTGGTATATATGTGAGTAGAGCAAGGTCAACAAACAAAGGGACAACTTGATGCCGTTCATTTCTTTTATTTTCAAAGACATGACATAATTGAATCAACTGGTCGAGCACTGCACTGGTCAATCACTGCTACTCTGACTCTACCACTTAGTGAATGTTAAAACTTAAAACCTGGATATATATATATACTGATATGTAACTTGTCGTAAGCAACAAAGATTCTATTATTGTTACATTGAACAGCTGTTGAAAGTATGTTATTTAGAATAAATCATTGTATACAGGCAGAAAAACAGGCCTTACCACTTTTCAGTTGGTTTTGTCGTTCAGTGGAGGAGTCACGGAAACGCTATAAAAACTCTTTCGCTGTATTGTTATGACCAAGTCATAAGAATGCAGTTGTCGTGAGTAGGGTTGAAAAACAGCTGATTTGATACAGCAGTAACTTTAGATTCTGGTGTTTGTCATTTTGACAAGCCTCACAAGGTCAATACTTACCTTTAGACATTGTCGTCGAAATGTGCCTTTTCTTCAATATATATGGGACAGTACAGACATGTACATCACTAGGTTGAATATAGACACAAGTTTTAAAGTGCGTTGTCTGTTTTCTACTTTTTACTGTTGACGGAAACACCTAGCGCCCTCTAACGGTAATATTAATAAGGGAAGTAATCATATTTAGGTAACGTTCATGTTATATTTACATGTTACAAAAATATATATGGAAAAACGGTACGAAATATATTTTGCTTTATGATTTTACTCATTCATCTCAATTGATAACCACTCATTTTACACGTCTTGCATTCCTTAACACAAACTTGTTCTATAGATCAGGAAGTTACTTATATACCTAAGAAGATTTAAAGATTTAACTACATCGCCTGGTTTCGTGCTGGGTGACCGCCCTAAGTCGGTTCGCATGGATATATATATAGTCTTGAGAATTGCTGTGATGTCAATTAAACTCCTTACATTCTAGTGCTTAATTGCTTGATGCAGTTATTGTTTGTTTGTCCATGTCTCTCGTTCTTTGATTCAACTCATACTCATGGTGAAGTTTTTCTTTAAAGCATAATCCAAAGGTTTACACATAACGTTTGTTACATGTACAGAACGTTAATTGGTACCCCTCGGCATGTAAAAGGTGACAGATTTACTTAGTTAAAACCAGAAATGTATAAGGATCCGTATACGTTTCTAGTTAAACACATGAAAGATCTTCCAACAAATCACGAAACTTCTTTTTAATATAAGGGGAATCTCTTCAATACATATCCAACAATATGCTCTGCAAAGTTTGAAAAGGATTAGTTGTGGATTTGGATTCAATTTCATTTCTCCAGTCTGTTTCAACTTTGTTGTTTATGGCTTGCCTTAGAAGGACTTTCCTTTCATTTTTTGATGGTGTACATTGAAGGAGGTGGTATATTGAAGGTAATCCATACAATAGAAGTATTTGGCGGGTTTTTGAAAATACAGTGTAAATTTTTACCACCTATTTCTGGGTAAATATTTACCATCTATTTCCGGGTATGTTCTTGTAACATATGTCTTTCACAGCGATCTGTCTTACTGTTATTTCATATTCAATAGATTCCGGCTTAAGGAGAATGATGCACGGAATTTTGTAAGTTCTTGTGTATTATGACAGTAGTTGGTATAGGATACCAAGTAATGCAATCACGGCTACGTTTGCTGTTATATCTGGTAGATGTTGGATTTGTTTGAGGCATTTTGTCTGGAATCTTTCCAACTCCTTGGTATTTTTTGTTGTTAGAATCTGTGTTTCAATGCCGTATATGAATCGGGGTACCACCTATATAGTCCAGATGTTACCTTTTACAGCTTGACTCACTCCGGTTTTACCATGACAGCCTGCTCCTAACAGGGAGCATACTGTTCTTCTGCCCATTCCAATTGTTTCTTGGATGTTTACCTTGCCATCATTGCTCCTAGTGATTCCTATGTGAACTGTACTTTGAGCCGCAGGAATATCCTTTACGTGAAGTTTGGGCGTACTTATATCTGTTTTGGTTTTGTATTGTAAGATGGAGCTTTTGGTCGGATTTATCCTGTACCTGTTTTTATTGCTGTATTTTTCTACCATGTTAACCATCTGTTCCATTTCTGAGCTTGTTTTTGAAGCTAGTGTCAGGTCATCTGCATATTTGACATGTTGTATTTTGGTAGTACCGATAGAGACTCCGCCAAAGTTGTTTTCCAATTGTAGTAATAATGGATAAATGTATCTTTTGTAATGGTCAGTTGATAGGATTCCACTTTGTCTGACTCCCTGTGATAGTCCTATGCTGTCAGAGATATGTCCTTTCCATCGAACCACGGAGGTCATTTCCTGGTAGAGGTCCTTGATAAGTAAACAGTCTTTGCCTTGTATACCATCAACGTATAGCTTGTGGAGTAGTAAGTCATGATTGACCACATCAAAGGCCTTTTGTGTATCTAGGGTGGTTAGGAGCATCATCTCTTTGTTTGCTTTTGTCTCTAGTTGACATTCTGTTATAAGGAAGGCAAACACAAGCGCTGATGTTCCTTTTGTAAAGCCTGATTGTAGTTTGGATTGCGTTTCCTCCATATTGTTCTCGATGTTTACTTCGTAGGACATGCTCCAAAGTCTTAGAGATTATTGGAGTAACTGTGAGGATTTGCATATTTCCTCTATTAATCTGTTATCTTCATGTATTTTGTCCAAATATTCTTGGTCATAATTGACATCTATTTGCGGCGTGGCCACATTTTGAAAATAATGTGTCCATTCTTCATTTATTTCTTCAATAGTTTCTGTAGCTTTTCCATTTATAGTCAAGTACTCAGTCATTGTTGTTGCTATTGATCTCTGTAGTTTGATGAGTTTGTAGAAAGTTTTTGGGTCTCCTTCCGATTCCATAATTGTTTCCATTGATTCTTTCCGTTGTTTACTAGCATACTGTCTTTGTGCCTTTCTTAAGGTGCGTTTCGCTGATATCATGGATTGTAATTTTGAGTTATTTTTGTCGGTTGGAGCATTGGCTTTTTTCCATTCCCACCATGCTGATTTGCTGTGTCTTGGGGCCTCTTTGATTTCCTTGTTGATAGGTCTTGTTCTAGGTTTTGTTTTATGTAAGTGAGGTTTCTTTATGGGGATACTGGCATTCGTAGCTTCGTTGAGCATTTCTGTAAGGTGGATAATTTTAGATTCTAATGATTTATCAGCTGTGCACGATTTGCTCAGAAGGTTGTTCTTAAACTTATACTTGTCCTTGTTACATTTTGTCCAATTAGGTTTGTTGTTGTTTAGTGCTGTTGGAGTTTTTCTTGTACCGTAGGAGATGGCAATCCTGGCAGTGACACCGAGATGATCGGAAGTATTTTCATTAGTATTTTTATCAATATGGACGCTTTTTACTATGCCTTTGGCCAAATCATTTACGAGAATGTAGTCAAGCTCCCCTCTGACTTCACCATTGGGGTGTATGAAGGTTGGAGAACCGTGTTGAAATGAATGGATGTTGTTTTCCATACAGAATTGTTTCATCAGGAGATCTCTTTCGTTGGGAGGGTTTCTTGATAGTGAAGAGTTCATATCACCACATAGCAACAATGCGTGTGTACTAGAGAATTTATGTATGATTTCTGCAATCTCGTCTAAGGTATCTTTAAAGTCCGTCTTTAAGTTATTACCTCTTGATGGCATGTATATGCTTACTACATATAATTTTGGTTCAGTTTGAAGTTCTAGTACGGTTATTCTATCACCTCCATCTGGATGTTTGGTACATTTAACGTCCCAGTTTTTTACTGTACAATATGGCTGATCCTCCATATCCTCTCGGGATCTGGACTGGGGGTATAGGGTTATCTGTATCCACAGCCTTGCTATGTGCGTCGTGCTGATCGGAGATGGTTTGTAGCTTATCGAGTTCAATATTGAACAACCAGTGTTCCTGAAGACATTTTATATCCTGTTTTTTTAGTAGGTTCTGTAGGTAGAGTTGGTTTGTTTTAACATTTTTAACATTGAGTGTTGTTAAAATGATCTCCGTCGGTTTGTCGTCGGCTGATTCGTGTCTAATTTGTTTGTTGCACGGCCTTGGCCTTAAAAAGGCTGTTTCTGAGTTCTTTGGGTTGGGGTTTCTTTCTTCGACGGGCTCGTGTCCATTTTGTTTGTTTCTCTGCCATCGCATAAAAAAGGCTGGTCCTGAGTTCTTTGAGTAGGGGTTTCTTTCTTTGGCGGGCTCGTGTCCATTTTGTTTGTTGCTCTGCCATCGCATAAAAAAGGCTGGTCCTGAGTTCTTTGAGTAGGGGTTTCTTTCTTCGGCGGGCTCGTGTCCATTTTGTTTGTTGCTCTGCCATCGCATAAAAAAGGCTGGTCCTGAGTTCTTTGAGTAGGGATTTCTTTCTTCGGCGGTCTCGTGTCCATTTTGTTTGTTGCTCTGTCTTCGCATATAAAAGGCTGGTCCTGAGTTCTTTGGGAAATTGTGTCTTCCTTTGATGATGGAGGTTTTTGACGTTTTTCTTTATATTGGATATTTGGTCCTTCCCTAAGGTTTGACTTTGGTGTATAACGTTTGAGTTTATCTTCAAATCTCACTTTTTTGGTGTGGAGTGCATTGATGGTTTCGAGTTTGGTTTAGGATTTCCTGCAGTAACTTTTCCTATGATAGGAGGACCAGTTGCCAGGTCGAGGAGAGATGGAATCTTTCTCTTTGTTCCGGTGTTTGTTTGGTCAATATGAGAATCCTTTCCCGAGATGTGGAGGTTTGTCCACCTAAACATTTGCTCTTCTCGTGAATTATGGGTCGTAGGAGGCATCGGTCGGTTCATACAATTTTTGTCGAATGTCGTTGGTATTGGAGGAGGCGGTATCTGTGTGTATTGAGTTGGAGGTCTATTAAACCCTGGAATGACTGTACCGGGTTGGGGATGGTTGAAGTACGGATGGTTTATATATGGCGGTGTAGGAGGCACGTTTTGAAATTGTGGCCATGCGTAAGGCACGTGTTGGCTCTGTGACTGTTGTTGGTATGTCAGTTGCGTCGTTTGTAAGTGTTGTTGTAGTTGTATTATCCTTTGACTGTTCTCCAACTGTGATATTCTCATTTCCATTTGTAGGTTCTGTATTTTCACAGTTAATTCTGTGAGCTGAGTATTCTGATTATGTTGTGGATGTACACTCTTCATCTCTGGCTGGCGGTAGAAAGAGTCATTAGTCTCAGGAGTGTGTCTTAGTAGTGAGTTTGTTCTTTCGAGTTCGTTGATTTTATTTTCTAACTTTTTTATAACAGAGGCCGCATGTGTAACTTGTTCCTTTAATTCATCAGTTTCCGCCTGGTATCTCCTTGGTAGCCGCTTGTTTGGCTTCCGTTTTGTGTTCGTGATCATTACTTTAGGTGTATGTTGCAGTTGCTCATTAGGAATGTTGGGAGTTATGGTCCTTGGTTCGTTTCTGGCTGGGTCTTGATTCAATCTCAGTGTATTCATCTCTGATTCTGTTGTTGAGTAATTCAGGCTTTTAATAATACCGTTGTTTTCATCATGTATATCCAATGAAGTTTCTAGCGAGTCCCTACCATAGAGTTCCTCGTGTTGTGGGTCCAGAAGAGAATGTATGTGTCCTAAATTTGGAGGCGAGTACTGTATTTCAGAGAATGTGAGTGAGATGACGACACGATAGACAGCTGTATGGAGCGGTATCATTATAGAAGTCGATAAGATTATTGTCTATATGTTCGCAGTGATAATGGTACCATCTGTTACATACGTCACACTGTATACCCTCTTATGCCACAAATTGTTTGCAGTGTGTGCATACCTTTCTGGTTCACATTCTTGTTCAGTGTGGGGCGGTCCTTCAATTACGAGTTGATCACCTATCATATTTGTACATGTTGTTGGATTGTCTGCACTCTCATGTATACATCTATCTATTAGCGCGGCAATGTGTTTGTCTAGATTATTCATGTCTGGTCTACGTTGGATTGACTCCATTATGTCTAGTAGGATGTCTTCTTGGAAGAGGGCCGTGTTTCTACCATTGATTAAGAGTGAGCTTTGTGTGTGATACATGTTAATTGTGAATTTCAGCTTCTTTCCTTTTCCACCATTAGAAAGTCTATTATATGCTCTAACTATACGTTCTGGTTTGTTTCCACTTTGGTCCTCTACATCTACCTCTTTCAGATATATATTATATTTATCCCCCCACTTGTTTTGTTTGTAGAGCAGTGGATATTTCAGATTTTAGGAGTTCATAACAGCCTGTACTGCACTCTATTTTGAGCTGTGAGCCGTTGTCTTTCGGTATAACATTGATGAATGGTTTGTTGCATGCTTCTCTCTTCTTTTGTAGAGACTTTTGTGCGTTGAGGGTGTAACTTCGGACGGTCGTTGTTGGATTGTGATTTCTGTTTGTTACGTTATCATGTGTTGGTTGACACGGTTTGTTATTTGTTTGAGGTAGGTGTAGTATTTGTTTTTCCATAGTTTGAGACGAGTTGTGGGAAGTGTTATCTTGTAGTTCGGTTGAACTCATATTTCTGACAAGTGTGGTCATGGGTAGGATTTCCTGTAACCTCTGCAGACGTTCACTATCAATGCAATGTTCTTGGAAATGCAGCAAAACTTTGTATAGTATGACACGGATACAACACAATGTAAGATGTCAAAAACGTTGAATGTTCTATTCTGGTCGGTGTGTCTTAGTATGAGGAACTATTCGCTATATCACTGGTGTAAGCAGGTTGTTGTTGAAAGAGTATGGTAGGCTATTCTGTGGTTCGCTGTTTTTGAAAAGTTCATATAAATGCCGTATTTAAAGCCTCCGGATTGGAGGTTCCAAAGGATCCTTTGACATTTTGTATTATACTGTAGGTTTCTGTACTCCTTGAAATACCGTTATAATTATCGCGGTTCATAAATTGATATGCAGTTCCTTAGTTGCTCCTTAAATATCAGGTAAAATGGACACAGTTCATATGGACACTTGTTCGTAAAAATACGGACTTATGAGGAGATATCATTCGGTACTTTACTGTTGTATCGACGAGTCCTGCATCGGGTTTGCCAGGCGTGGTTTGGTGTTCTAACTGCTGGTAGGAGTTCATTAAAAGTTCACTAAAACAATGGTAAAAGCGCAAGTGCCTCGGTTATAAAATTCATAAAACTCCCTCCTCATAAAATCAGATAAAAATGGAAACAGTTCGTAAAATTGGGTAAAAATAAACAACACAGTTCAGTTCGTATAAGATCGCAGGGTCCTCAGGTTATAGGATGGGACAATTCTGAGATGGTTTTTTTGCCTGGTATGTTTGTTCAATATTTTTTATTTGGTAAAACAACTCGTAAAATTCGTAAAAAGTTCAGTAAAAGACAGTAAAACCTCACAAATGTTCCCTCTAGACTTGAGTTCAGTTGATTTGTATTCTGACGTGTATGTGCATTTCCTAGAAGCCCTACATAGGCATTTTGTTTGACCGTTAAGTTGCGAGATCCTTGGGGATCCAAGATGGCGGTCACCGGTACACATGTTGATGCTCCGACTTCAAACTTTATGCAGCGTTACAAAAGTACATGTATGGAAGAAAAATCATCTAATGTTCATGGAGGATAGGGTAAAATATCTTAGACAATTTAAAACAATAGGGGTTGACTATAATGGGGTAAACGTGACCGGCACGTTGTCCAATCCAAGATGGCGGGTAGGGGGAAATGGCGGGCCGCTGGATTCACAAGTTAAAAAGTTCTTAAAAATGGATAAAATGGCCAAAAGCCGGGATGATTAACGACAGGACGGGGAACACATGTGTATTGAGACAGTTCAGGATTGGTTGGGTTACCCTTCACCACAATGACACCAGTCACCAATATAAAATTCTTCGGAGCTTCTGAAACACGTCCTCACTCCATCAACATCTTGGTTTCCATTACGTTGCCCAAGCGAGTACACTTAATATTCGCCTCCTTTTTGAAGAGTTACACTGGTCGCGATATCGAGTATTGCGCAGTATTGTGTTATCG
This sequence comes from Pododesmus macrochisma, assembly GCA_032359645.1. Lineage (NCBI taxonomy): Eukaryota > Metazoa > Mollusca > Bivalvia > Pectinida > Anomiidae > Pododesmus > Pododesmus macrochisma. The sequence goes on along the minus strand of JAUMGZ010234868.1, from coordinate 286 downwards.
TACATGTTCGATCCCCGACTTCTGCAGTACTCTTTTTTATATATTTTTTTTTTAATGATAAGTCATATTTGTAAAATATATATAAATTTTTTGACTGTAATATGCAAATTTGATTGCAATTTTTCATTCTTACTGCTGTTTTGAATTTCGAGAAACTTGTGCAGTATATTTATGTATTTTTCCGTAGTTATGTGTTAACACGCATTTTGAACATAAAAGATAAACTTAGCCACTGAGAACCAAATATTGTGGTTTGATTTTGACCGAATAGAGTAACTTTGATACA
>JAUMGZ010234857.1:0-10876 GCA_032359645.1 Pododesmus macrochisma | reverse complement strand
TTTTCTTTTTTTGAACCTTTTGTTTTAGTATTGCCCTAGTTTGTGTAAGCTTGGAAATAGCTAAAAAAAGTATGAATTCTTAAAAAGTGTTTAGCTGGGTTCAACAATGTTGTAAGAGTTACTGCTCTTTACACGTGCTTTAGTAATGAAATATTAATCGCGAAATAAACTAATTTGGAACATTATGGCTTATGGTAGATACATAATTTAATAAAACGTACAGAAAACTATTAACCATGGTTAGTTAAACTTCGTAAATATGATTATATATTATCACCTAAACATTGAGACATTACTTTACCGTGTCAATCAAAGCACTCCTTTATCAACTCTGATTATTAAGGTATATGTTTCATTACGTTTACTTTGTCATAAAGTTGAAGTATAAATTGTCATCCTTTGGTACTTTGAATCGTTGCCAAGGTCAAATTGTAAGCATTTTCCCCACAATCTTATGAATCGTGTAAATATAAGACCAAAACAGCAAAAGTTAACGTTGTCCTATCCTGTAATGCACCACCAAGGTAAATATATATATGTGTGTGTGTGTCCGTTCAAGTGAATGTATTCTGTAAGCTTAGTTTTTATTTGTTATAGTTCATTAGTTGTAGTAATTAGAAAATGTGTTTGTGTTTAATAAGAGCCCTCCCTATAATATGGTGCCCTGGTAGGGCTAGGACAGCGATAAGTATATAAGAGAGAGGGAGTTTGAGATAAGGGAAGGAGATTTGAGAGAGATATGTACTGAGCCTGAGCCAGTTACTTTGCTGATTTATTGTGTACAATTGTTATGAATACTTTTATGGAAGAACTAATTCAAGATTGAACTTTATTAACGACTCTGTGTTTATTCATACAAATAAGACTGTTCGTCAACACAAGGATCCATTATTTTATGCAATAATGCATGATTTCTTTTGGAGCACGCTGTAACAAATAAGTCCTGAAAACCATCACTTATGTCCATTGACATCTGAATCACATATATAAAACACTCACACATATAAATGGCTCTTTCCTCTTATTAATATCATATTTATCGGAGGCGTTTTGCAGATTACATTGTTGACTTGTATTCACAACAGAGATATCGTCACGGTTTTCGTTACATTGCTGGCAGCGGTGGGATTCTGTTTTTGTGACAATAACAATTTTCTTGTGATAGAAGATTCCATTCGTTATGGAAAACACGTGGAAGACGCCAGGGATTAAAGGAAGAACGGAGGCTCGGGCTCCTACGCCATCTGAGATAAGGCAGAACTATTCGAGAAGTAGATTCTGGATTTTGCGGTACGCTGGCCCCCGATACTCCCTATTACGTTACTTCGGAGACTATGTCAAGTATCTCCTTTTGAAGGAGGGGCGGACAATGTTCACCGGAGAATGTTGATGGTAATGAAGTGTCGGATAATGGTGTGGTCAATAAAAGAAATTTGAATAAACAAGGGAGAAGTTTGAACATGTTCTGGCTAATTTGGATACGTTTGCTTCCCGTAAGGAATGAACTCGTAGCGGTAACGGGGACATGCTTCCCCGAAAATAAGATAGTCCAAAGGTCACAAGAGTACGTTCGTTATGTTGGCGCTATTGGCAATAATAGGACTATTGGTCTCAACAATTATTTTGAAATTTATTTTGTACTCATTCGCTTCGTTGTAGTCGTGTAACGATGGAAATAAATACCTTGTCAAGAAATAGACAGAATATGTGGCTTAGTGATGAAGCGGACAATTACCAGGATTATCGTATTTCACCACGTGGGTTGCCCAACCAGTCAAATGAAATGCCAGGACGACCTAATGTAATGACTCCTAGCCCTGTTGTACCCGGGCAAGGGCGAATTAAAAGTGACAAATCAAATCATTAGTCCCTTAAGTAGTCCGACCTAGCAGGCCTGTGAGCCCGGTTTATTTGGTAGGTTTGCCTGCAACTGGAGTAGCTCCGGGTAGGACAGTTACTTTGAGTGGTGAACCTTATCGTATGAAGCAGACCGTACGTCCTCATCGCCTGTCTGGGGAAAGAAGATTGATGTACTTGATAAGAAGAAGATTATGTTTAAAAAAAAAAACAATCAGGTCAAACCAGACTCATTATACTCAAGAGTATCCAGTCTACAGAACATTTTAGGGGACCAACACAGACGTCTGGAAAGGATTTTTGCAATGTTTGAAAACTTAATATGTGGAACTCGGAGAAGGTGCGAAGAGTATTCTTGAGCTACCTAAGAGGACAAGCAGAAACATATGCATACGGAATATCATTCGTGATACAACAAACTTAAGGATGTATGAGAACCGAAATTTTTATAAAAAACAAACAATTTTTCTATTTTTGATTTTTTGAGAAACGAGGTCCTGGGTAGACATTTACATAACAAATATATGTGTTTCTACACTTCTTTTTCTTCTAGAGCCACTCTAAAGTAGTGCGTTTGCAAATAGTTGAAATTGGAACTTTCCCTAATTTCTTCACAAAGAATCAATTATGTGTAATATGCATACAAAAAAGGAAGTTTTTATTTTAAATCCATATTAACAAAATATAAATTTCAGAACAAGTTAAAAAAAAGTTGTATTTCAATCTATTTTTGCAGACTATTGATGCAATAGAATTCCTTAGATAGTCTACCAAAAATATATGCGAACAATTTTCAATGATTTTCTTATATATAGACTTGTAGAATTTGTTACAAAATCAAACTTTTTTTCTCCAAATTTGTCATTCAGACAGAGACTTTAAATACGAACAAAATTAACAAATAAAAATGATGGTTGCCGAACAACTTTTTCTCAATTTTTGAAAAAGATTCACATAAGGCGTACTTCTCCTGTATTTCCCCTACAACCTTAAAGAACATGAAACGAATACATTCCACATAAAATTAAAATCTATTCAATTTGAGGATTATTCTTACGAAATGTCATTAAGAGCCAACCATTCGTTCAAAAGTTATTAAATTTTGAATTACCTTAGCAACGCAAAACGTCACAACGTCAAAACCGCATCACAACGTCAAAACCGCATCACAACGTCAATGTCCGCCGCAACAAAATGTAGTCCCTCTGCTTTAATTTGATGTGGCTTATGTTCTTTTGTACTTTTTGTTGCAATAAACTATTCTTATGATATTATCAGTAAACCAACACCGTTTACTTGTCTAAGTATTTCATTATATGTTTTAGAGCAGATCATACCTTACTTCCTGTCAAACCCTCACACTTCCTTAAACAAAAGACGGAAGAACGCTTTGGACATTCAGTCATGCAAGAACGCTACGATACAGAGGCTAAATTGAGGAGACGCCAGCCAAACGAGTCTTTGAGAGACTTTTGCCAATCTATCGTGGATTTATACCGAAGGGCCTATCCGGACAAACCCAATATTGTTGAGGAAAACGCCATAAAGCCATTTTTAGATAAATTTGGACAATCGGAAGAATTCCGCTAAGCCGTTTAGAGAACCAAGCCAAAGACACCACAGGAAGCAGTGTTACTTACGATGCAAGAGGAATGCTTAAGAGTAGGTAAAAGGACCTCGCTAAGGAAGGAAGGCATGTGCAGGGTCATGTGTATGAAATTAAAGGGCCAATAGACAGAAGGTAGTTACTGATACCAGTGTTTCTCAAGATGCAGAATTCACTGCGTATAGAGGATAGGGAATTGTCCAAAAGTTTACCCTCATAATTGTTGTGATAGGACCCCAAGGGTATATGCTTGGAAAAGGGAGGCCCCCTACGTTTCACCAACGTGCACAGAATTTCAAGGGCAAGAAGAACCTCGTAGAAATTTTTGTGTCAAGTCTTTAAACTAGAACAGACCGGCACCAGAGGTCAACTGCTTAATTGTCACCATACACCACATCCTCCAACGGCAGCTCTACATCCTCTGCCTCGCAACAGTGCATTTCGCTGGCATGGCGGATAGTTTCCTGTTGTGCATTATAGAAAAAAACTGTACTTATCTATTTGGTCCGGATTATAATGCATTGAATTTTTAAAATGATGGTTCCTTCTTTCTGACACTAGCTTGTCACCATTATAGTAACGAGTTGTCACAAGTGTGACAGAGATAGTCTTCACTGTCTCTACATTGCATGACTTTTCCTGTGGCTGGTCGTAGTCGTTAGAGTTAACATCGCAGTCATTTTCTTCATCAGATACATAATGTTCTTCTAATGGTATTACTGAAGAGTTATGCATTAAGGGCCCTGCTACTGGACTTAGCGAAGGGTCAAGATTTCAACGAAGTACGATTAGCAATGAAAAAGAAAATAGCGGCAGAACGCAATATCTTCTGAATAGTTTTAGACAGAGCACGTCACCGAGTTCACTCGACGTTTCCAGTCTGCGTGCAGTTCAACAAGTTTAATAAAAACGTGTCCATAATTCATAAGGAGCTGTTAATAATTTCTGAAAAAATTTATAAGTTTTACGCAGTTTGACCATTGAGTTACTGTAACAATTTATCAGAAATTGTGGTGTTTTTTTAGAGATACTGTAGCATGGCGAACTTTCTGAGAAATGTAAATACCTTAATAAGGTAATGTTGGACAATTCCAAACAATCATATAATTGTTTGTGGCAAAGCCAAAATCCTCGCGTTTGTCGTTATGTATTAGTAATGTGTACGATTTTATTATGAATTTTGCTATTCATATCTTAAAATGGAGCTTGGGTGTTATGAGTTATAGTTAATGTAAGTTCGTAGTGGTAAGTATAGCAAATGTAGTTTACAAAGTGAGGATTATCCAAATATGAATTGTCATTAAGGTACTAACTAGTAATGAGATATCCAACTGAGGCTAGTTATTAACACACATTTGTACCGCCGTCATATCGAGACTGTGTCTGCTTGTACATTTGTAACAATGTGCACTGAGGGTGACTTTGTAGTGCCGGAAATTTCGCTCAAGTTAGAAATAACAAAAAACTTCTTGAAATTTAAAACTTTACATATTTTTTCAGTTATTGAAAACTTAGAGCAAAGAAATTTTATGTAGTCTTACAAACTGTCAATATACTGATATCTAGCAAAATTTCAGCCGAGGCTATTTTAACAATTTAACATGTTAGTTCTTGTAGAGAGGAGGACACATATACATCTGGGTGTTAATGGTTTAAGACCAAGGTCTCAGGTGCATTAAAAACATCAAATTCTGTTTAACATTATTTAATTTATTTGGGTTTAAAGCCCATTCAACTTATGTTTTGGTCAAACCGACACAGTGTCTGCTTTTGACAGTGCGCACTTATGGCGACTTTATATATAGTGCTGTCTTCCTTATATAACACAGCGCAGACACATTGACCCAATACTTCACTCGGTAACATGATCCTGACACCGAGGCAAACAATCCTTTTCATACACAGAAATACCGAGCGCTTAGCAGGGTGCGAGAAGATTACCTAACTCTAACGTCTTGGGTTTGACGTGGCCGGGATTCGAACCCCCTCCTTCCACATCACGAAAACCTACCAATGAGTCACTGCGCTGGTAAATTAGTAACCATTCAACATAGGAACTGGAAATTATGACACATAGTTCCTTCACATACAGTCTTCACATAAAAAGTGAGAAAAGGTCTTAGAAAGGCCTTTTATTGACATTGATACAGAGGCCAACGTTCAAGGTCAAAGAGGGTAAACCATACTTTCTTATTTCTGGTTCCTGTATTCAACTTTGGTCTTTATATTAAAACTGAGGGAAGGTTAGTGGCAGGTACCTCATTGCCCAACAATTGAGGCCAAAGAGTAAGGTTAAAGTATAACCTAACTATACCTCGTTAAGATTTCTTTGAAATGTGCATGTTGATCAAGGGACATGTACAATTTCTTGAAATATGTCAGAGGCAACTGTTTTAAATTCTTCTCATGAAATCTAGCTGTTTGGTGTATTTTTAACTTTAATCAAATTAAACGAATTTTAGACAAAGTATCTCCTTAAATCAGTTCAATGTGAGCGTTAAGACCCGTTCTGTGTTTCTTGTTTTCAATTTAATTTTTGTACCGATCAAAAGCCATACGGCTTATAAATCAAAATTCTGGTTCATATATATCTATATTCTGATGGTATCTGTAGACATGTTATGGCGATGAATTGGTGTTAAAAAACCGTCCATGTATCATGGAAATATTACTATAAAGAGGGTGTGATTTTGTTCTTGTTTTGTACTACCAAGTGTCCTTACTTAAAGATACTTGGTCATAATGTAACGTTGAACCGGCAAAGGATTCTATTTGTTTGTATTTTTATTAAGGGCTTATTGTCCGATCAACAGCTAAGGTCATTTACGGACGTGCCAGTTTTACTGGTGGAGGAAACCGGAGTACCCGGAGTAAACCACCGACCTACGGCAAGTCACTGTCAACTTTCTCACTCTAGCACGTCCCGGACGGGGATCGATCTAGGAGGTGAAAGGCTCTTATGATTACAAGGTTTCTATATTGAGGAAGAAAAGTTGAACGACCTTATTTAGAAAAAATTCAATAAGAATTGACACTATGTTAAGCTGGTTTATATTCTTAATTACATAATTCTTTGTCGGTGTTAATAATGCCAATTAAGAGAATTAACTCAACCACATTTGATTGCTTGAACACTTAATTTAGATATTTTCTTATTTTATTTAAGTTTGGAATACAGGTTTATTAGGACACTGCAAACTCGACCACATATGATTGGTTGTCGTACCGAACTAAGTTCTCCGAATGGTTGAAGTTTTAGATATTGAGCGATTTTATTAAATTTGATATACATTATATTAAGACACTGCCAATTAATGTATAATTGATTGCTTTTTATGCACAGAGTTTCAAGTGTATTAGGGTACTGCGAACATAAGATTTTATGCTATAGCAACCGAGCGGAAGCCTCTCATTTGAATAAACTTATTATCTTCTGTTTAAATCTAAAATGGTTACTAGACCTTTCTTTGGTCAATAGTTAGACATTGTCCAATTTCTCAAGAAACTGGTATATAGATGTAATGGAGAATTGCGTATTCAACTTAAAACCCACCTGATAAGTTTTGTACCCTTAGCAATTTGGTTTCATCATGGCTTCTGCTTCCTCGTTTGGGTTACATCCTGTAACGGGCAATTTGCACTAATATATCCCTTAGCATGTTCAAAAAATTGCTGTCTGATTCACTGCATACAATTTCAGGAGATCAAAGTACATGGATGCAAATAAAAATTACAAATCCCACAAACCAAAGACAAAAAACCACAAGAAAAAGAATATTAATATTTTTGTTCTAACGATCCCATTTCTTCTTGGTGAGTTTAATATTGTAAATTTCCCATCACTCTGACCATCTCCTAAAATTACAGAAGATGTAAAATTTCACTTTCGTGAACGACGATGGTGTGTCATGATGACATTCTCTACGTTTTTGAAATCTCTCTCTCTCTCTCCCTCTCTCTCTCTCTCTCTCTCTCTCTCGTTCACTATTTTTTTCAATCTATATGTTCATTATGTGTTTATCTTCAATTTTCAATAGAAAGTACAATGGTATATATTGTGATTTAGTAGGTTTTTAGTAAAATAATTTTAGTCATTGTACCCTGGCATCGCCAAACTACCACAACTTAAATAAGTCACAGCAGTTATTGCTTTGTGTAGATAGATTGAAACACCCAAGTTTAAATTCGATTACCACTTTCTATATTGATCTCAAAGCACTGATAACCAAAAATACAAGTAGCCTGGCGCCGTAGGAGTTATATAAGACTCGTTCTGTCATTTATAGATTCTCAATGTGTGTAGGCAGGTCGATATGAATATTTCTGTTTTCAATATATAACACAAAGCTATATACTCTCTTCTAACCAATTGTCAGATAATGATTTTGCTCAAGACAAGGATATATTGTGAATGATCTTAACCTAGGTCATGAAGGTCAAATGAGGCTTTCATGCTTGATATGTATTCCACATACTATAATTAAGGTTCAAAGTTATGCTTCAAATGAGGAATTATTGTGAATGACTTTGACTTATTTCATTATGGTCACAGTGACCTGCATTCGGTCTGCGGCACTCTGTCTTTACATGGTTGATATATACTCCAAATTGCACTCAAACAGGTATCGGAAAAGGAATTACTGGAAGTGAAAAACAAATGACCATGATAAAGTTTGTAAAAGTCAAATTGACCTGATATTGATGTACATGTTTGACCTAGTTTAAAGCTTCAAACATATACATGAATCTCAAACAGGTACAGTTATGCTCCGGAAAAGGAATTGCTTGAAACGAAGAACAAGTGACCTTGATATAGTAACTAATGTCAGAGTGACCTGGTTTAGATGCACGACACTTTGCATACTTGATATGTGCTCAAAGTTTCATTCATATATCTCAAATAGATACAAATGTATGCTTATTGTTACTGACCTTGACCTTGTTTCCAAAAGACGCAATACCCTTGTTTTGATGTGTTACACCACACCTTTAATTGATTAATATATGTTTAAAGCTTCAAACATATATCTAAAATAGGTATAATGTATGCTCCGGACAAAGAATTATTGGAAATGAAAATCAAGTGACCTTGACCCAGTTCATTAAGATAAACGGATCTTTGTTTTGGTGCGCGACACTCCGTTTTCACCTGTTTAATAAATATTCCAAGTTACTTTCCTATATCTCAAACAGGTACAGGGTTGTACTACGGACAAGGAATTCTTGGAAACGAAGAACAAGGGATCTTGACCTAGTTCGGGAAGATACGAGTGATCTTGTATTGCGCGACTTTTCGTCTCTACATATTCATATATGTTCCAAGATCCTTCACATATCTCAGACAGGTACACACTTATGATCCGTACACAGAGTTACTGGAAAAGTAGAACAATTGACCTTGACTTAGTTCGGAAAGGTCAGAGTGACCTGATTTTAAGGCGCGACACACCGTCTACACATACTTTACATACTTGATATATGGTTCATTCATAATTCACAAATAGGTACAAAATTGTGCTCCGTACAAGGAATTATTGGAAGAACAACACAAAGTACTATAACTCCGCATATCGAACAGGGTCACCCAAAAATGACCAACAGTAAGAAAGGCTTTTCTAACACATGAGCTTCTGTTGTTAAATGCAAGCAATAGCAAATGTCACCCCAAACCCCCTTCCTCAATAAATAGTCACCACCGGATACAGTTTGCTCCTAGAATGGCAATTTGTTTTGCCGAACCAGGATAAACAACAGTAATTAGCTAAAGGGAAGCCGTTAAATCATTAAATAATTTATTTATATGGCTCACAAACTGAACTTTTAATCTAGCAGCTTGCTGTGCTTATTAAAAATAGGCAGCGTGCAAGTCTGGCTATTGGGCAAGTGGTTCATTCGAAGTGCAGAAAAGGCCAAGTATGTCATTAGCAGCATTAAAATTCATGCTAACTTTTATTGAAATCAAACAAGTTTTAAGTTGCGACCAATCATAGGCCACTACTAGGTAACCATGGTTACCAATAACTTCCCGAAATTCCCGTTTATACCAAATTTCATTGAAATCGGACAATGCTGAAATTTCGACGAATCAGAGGCCAACACGCGCTAACCATTGGAACGGATACTTTGAAAACCTCATGCGTCAATTTTTTCGTGGTCCTTAGTAATCCATGATAGTTTTGTGAAATTACGGCAAACATTTCATGAGAAAAGCTCCGGACAAAAAGTGACCAAGAAAAATAATAATAACACTGGGGTCGAAGAGGACCACCGCAAAGATGGCCAACAGTAAGGATAACTTTTCTGGTACATAAGCTTTAAATGTCACCTCAACCCTCACATTTGCAATGCATAGACACCATCGTATACAGTTAATCCCAAGAATGGCAACTTTTGTTTTTTGCCAAACCAGGTTACCCAACAGTAATTAACTAAAAGAGAGACATTCAATAAATATACTGTATGGCTCACAAACTGAACCTACCGCCTCTTACTGACTATATACTTTCGCATTGCACACCTTCTAACAATACTACTGGGATCCAATGAAAGGCTCCAGTTGAAAGCTCCCTTTATCGAGAAGGCTGGGTCCTGGTATCTGTCCTTCTGGTCGTTAGTTGGACTTCGCGTTGTTCTTTATTTCTGAGCTCACACTGCTGTTATAGCAATAACTTAAGCCAATAACGTTGTTTCCCCTGAGTTTTGCTCTCCTAAGGTCCCTAATCCCCGCCCCCTTTTCTGGCAGTTTCAGTTGGCTTAGGTGCTGCTGTTGTAACTCTGCGAGCACACTGATTGTCCATTATTCGCCATATCTGTAATTGATTTGAGAAATGCACATGGAGATGGGGAGCAGTTAGCATTTTACATCCGGAGTTTGAATCGGTTGAAAAATTATTTTAACCCAAGTTACAGCTGTTTTGCTTTGTAAAACAATGTAACATAATTAATTTGTTTAATTCAAATCGTCTGAATCGAAGAAATTGATTATGTACACTATAAATTAACAAAGAGGTGTAAACGAGGTTCGCAAACAGAACTCCGTAGGATTTCTAAAATGGTCCAGAAACGTTGCATTTTTGTCCGGAAATGTGTAGTATTGACTATTATCGTACAATTATGGCTTAGCCCTCGGGAATTACGACTGCTTTGGTTCAATAAATCTTCAAATCACCCTGTTAACAAGTCCACAAACTACATAAATTGTTTTATACCGAACAATGATTTAAACACTATACACAGATTGATAATAATTGAGCATACCCTAGTTGAGCATAGTTGCATGGATGAAATGGTGTAGTGGCTTGCATGTTAGACTGACGATCCGAAGGTGGCGGGCTCAATCCGCGAATACTGCGATCCTTATTTTATATAAATAAAAAGAATGTATGCGATTAGTCATATTGATAAAAAAAAATA
>JAUMGZ010234846.1:0-10877 GCA_032359645.1 Pododesmus macrochisma | reverse complement strand
TCCGGATATCGCAACATTTCAAAATCTGAAATCTGGCTCCATTTTATTTCCTATAGTGTTCTAAATCTCGTTCGCCATGCAGACATTGATGATGAACCTTACATTAGTGAAAAAATGGCACAACAACAACATTGTTGGACACCAAAAAAAAAAACAAGTGAAATAAATGTGTTTAATACAACAATTCAAACAGCGGTATGATAAAGGATGATGTACACTTTTGCAGGGGACAGGGGTTTGAGAAAAGAGTGTTTGCAGACTTTTGAAAAAGGATGAAAATAGGATGGCCCCTAACCTAACTGTGAGCGTTCATGGTTTTATGTTTTATGTAGTACTGTCATGACTCCAGTCAATATATCAGAGATCTCATTTGTACTCCTTCTAACTAACGATACCATATATATTATGATAAGCCTTGATGTTTTGAGTAAACCTCTCGACAACGATTCAATTTGGACCATTGATGACGTTCATAAATCTAGAAACTCTACAACATTGGCAGGTCTTTACAATGGAACCTTTGTATTAGCTAAGGGTGAAAAAAACCATTTATTGCACGTGAAGTCGTACATAAAACCTAAATGTCATGTTCGTTCGGATACCCTCGGGATGAACTATCAGTAATTTACGGAGTCACGAATGGTCATCTGGAATCAAGGCATGTACTTTATAAACAAAGCGGGCAATGCTCTGAAGTGTAATGGCGACCGCGTCAATATATTACCAGTAATCTTAACGCCATCTCTAAGCAATTGATTCATAGGGGTAATTCAAGATTTCCTGATATAGTTTAAACGAACACATAGCCTCTTTATTGGCGCGTTTAATGACAATCACATGTATTTGAAACAAGACTTACACTTTTAATGGGAGCATAGCGCTAGCCGCTGTTTTGTCAATACAAAGTCTTAAAAAAACACACACGTTGAATACGATTTACCTCACCGTATACTTTATATAAACAAATATGTGTGTGCCAAACTATTACACGGTGCAATATAATAGTAAACTAATGTTAAGAAAAATTCGATGTTATTACCTCTCCACTTTGAAGATGGGAGGAGACATATTGCTTTTGCTATCATCTGGTTATGTGTGTGGGGAAGGAGGAGTGTTACAATTTTGCCCGGGCTATAACTCTTTCCTTCAATATATCTTCGTGAAGCAATCAGCCTAATGTTAAGTGTCGCGTATCATAGTAAAGCCACCATGACCTTGGATTTTAAGGTCATAGTCCAATGGCTGGCCGTTTACTAAACTGACGTCACTGTGATTTGTATGCCAGAGTTATTGCCCTTGCTCATACAATTTCAGTCCTAAGCATAACTTCATCTTGACTTATGTTGACTTTTGATATACTTAATACGCACCACGGTATGACAAAGTGTCTTGTACTAAACTGACAATACTGTGACTTATATATAAGAGTGTTTGCCCATACCAGTTAAAATGCCCTTTTCCTGGGTGAGTCCTCAAAATTATTGACCAACTTTAGATTACTAAACATGCATTATGATTTGGACGAATGTGGCATACTAAAAAAACGTCACTGCAATTTTTTTGGCTAGATTTATTTTTATATTTCTTATTAACGTTTAGTCCTGAGCGGAACGTTAAGAATATTTGATCAAGTTTGTTCAAATTTGTTATATTTTTTAATCATAGGATATCAGCAGAGGCTCACATACTAATATACCATCATCGTACATACTAATATGTCATCATCGTGACTGTTTAGCTGGAGTCTTTTTTTGCATTGTTAACCAAATGTTGTGCCTTTAAGGACCATAACATAACAAAACAAATTCCATATATTTAAAAAAAAAAATCTTCTAAATTGTTTCTTTCTAATTTGTATTTCAAATCTGTTTATAGTAATTGAAGCTACAACCTCTTTTGAGAATAGAATGATTTAAGCGTTGAACTTCATTCATAAGAGGTATGAATGTCAACTGCTTTCATAAGATATTTGAATGTCAACTGCATTTACAAGAGATATGAATGTTAACTGCATTCATAAGATATATGAATGTCTACTGCATTCATAGGGGATGTGAATGTCAACTGCATTCATAAGAGATATGAATGTCAACTGCATTCATAAGAAATATGATATCAACTGGACAAAGGCAAATTCAATGAAGCGCGCGTTTTTGTAGAATATACCCTATCTAGAGCTTCTTGAGTATATATAAATTATGTAACGGTGTAAAATACTAGTATATAATATCTAGATCTAAAATGTAGTAAGTATAAATGTGGACTACATGAGATACGATGTTATACGTATTGTCTTCAGAACTAATTATTTATTTAGCTGGAAGAGAACCGACGAGTTTTGTGAACCACCATGATTTATGATTATAATTTCTTGTGAAGACGTGGAGTTCACCGCGGGGCTTGGAGGAATCGATACGTATGTTGTAATTGCGAAGTGTATGTTTGCACTGTGGATCCTGTCTATTTTATGTGCAATGGATGCGTTTATGGACAATGTGACGGTGCGTTAGGCAGTAAGAACTGAAGATGTATTACTTTTACCGTAGGGCACGTTAATTCCTTTCAAATTATGTCTATAGAACTGGTCTCATTTCTCCAACACGGTGTAAAGTTTTAATAATTTGGAAGACATTTGTTTTTAAATTGTTCTAGAAACACAGTTTTGTGTGGAATGCCGCTGCGTCAGACTTTTTGTCTGGTTAACCACGTTTGTCAACCGCGAAATGCTTTCTAAAGACTAAAAGCGAAATCAGATATTTCCATAGGATATCACATGTGTCACCCGCCGTGATGCTTTCGTGTCCATTCGGTTATTAAAACGTTTTCATGGTGAACTAAACACCAATAGAATAATATATACCGAAAATGCTTTGCTTTAATAAAATGTGAAATGTTTTTTTTTCTAAATGCCAATGAATTAAAGTGTTTGATGTATGTCACTAAAATGCTAAACGCTTATTGCATATTGCGAAACAGTTTTTCTAACATTGCTCCGAAGTGCGAGGTGCTTTTCCCAGGTGCTTAACGCCTTGTGATTCTGCCGAAATAAGTTTTATGGAATGGTAAGACAATCACATTTTACATACGCAGCTCCACAAGTCCGTTCTCACTGGCACCATGTATTCAACATTTCAGTGGCATTTACCAAATCCGTTTTGTGTTCGAGAAACTTCATTTGAACATTGCAAAGAACATTTTGTATTCAGGTGAACATATTTCTTGTTTAAGTAACATTTATCAAAAGAGCATTTGGGAAAAAGCATTATGCAAATACCATTGGGTACCGTACCGGCTATCTTGAGTCTTGCTTCTGTTTCCATATGGTTATAAGACGATTGATAAAGATGGTGACCGTTCAATGCGTTATAATGTGTAAAATGATAGCAATAACACTCTTCAGAGTTTGTTTCTAATTGATTGGGACTTAACGTCCCTTCAACTCGTGTTTAAGTTATTTTTAGACGGCGTCTGTTTGTGACAGTGCGTACTGTTGGCGACTTTATGGTGTTGTCTCACGGAAAAGTCACACTATTGACATGACACTTCACTCTGTCACAACACCTGACCCCGAGCCAACCATGTAGCCCTTCTCCTGCCCAGAGTGCTGAGTACGTGACAGGGTGCGAGAAGTTTACCTAATTTAAACGTTTTTTGTGTGTGACGCGGTCGTGGACCGAACTCGGGCCACACACGAAACGAACAGTTTCCCACTGAGCTACCGTAGTGGTCACTGATCAGTGGTAAACTGATAGCTATTATATCCGTCGTTTTCTTAGGCGATTTAAAATGTTTTAAGTGCACCTTCATCTGCACTTTGAAAATCTCTTATCTTGATTCTTAGAAAAAAGACCAGTGTTGTTTGACAGGTGAACCTTATTTTAAATTGAAAGATTCACCAATTCAAAATTACACTTACCCTAATTAAAATTTCTTAACTTTATGACCATTCCACACTAACTATAAAAAGTAAATTTTACAGCTTTACACAAGTCATTAAGCTGCATTGTGACATCTTGTTAGAGCCTTATAATTACCTAATAAGTGCTCGATAGTGACTTCTAAGTCTTATAGTCTGGTTATGAAATTTTGGGTTTTGTAGACAAATTTTAAAACCACTGGAATGATGCTTAGTCTGGTTCGATTATGGACTCTTTCATGCACATCTATCAATCAATAAATAATATTTCATTGAAATATGAATATAATAAATCGCTAGAGTTATAACCATCAATCAGATGTATTCCTAACAATGGATACAGTGAAACCTGCTCTAGCGACCACCTCTATTAAGAGACCATCTGTACCACTAAAAGCAGGTCCCTTGACGTCTAATTACAGTTATTTTTTACTGTATATAAAGACCACCTCCGTATTAAGATCACTTATTCTCTTGAGTGGTTTTATAGACAGGTTGGACTGTTTATGTTTCTTCGATTTGATATGTAGTATGAAGCTTTGATACAATAAAACAACAATTGTATATTAATTAATAATATGAAAATCCGCGATATATGCGGCGGGTATCCCTGCATTTATCAAAGGAACTAAACTAACCGGTTTTATTTTCCTAAATACAACGCAAACCAACGGTGTCGTCAAACAGACAAAAGGATAATACATCTTTCTTTGCATTCTTAGAAAACGGAATAAGCTTTCCCTTATGCAACGAAGGCGTCAGTGCTTTCCACTCAGCAATGTGACGCCCAGAATCATACTCCTCCGCACTTTAGGTCATGTAATGATATTGCTCCCGGGAGGGTTAACACTTACCTGAACAACGAATACATGACGTTCTCGCGTTCACATGGTTATCATTTAAGAAAACAAACAAATACTTGGAGCTGTTTCCTTGCTAGTTTAATTGAATCAAATGCACTTTTATTCTCGCTGATTGAAATGTCGAGGGAGTCATAGACCAACAAAGAATATCCCATAAATCAAGCCTTCTCCTCGAAGGAATAAAACAAGGGGCACGCCAATTGCTTTATTTGGAGAAACTTATTAGATTTAAATCTAATACAGGTTAACTGCTGAAAGTTAATTACTTGATCAACTTGTTCAATGCCATTATCGAACACAGCGATAAGTCAAACATTGTGTTACGTGCAATTATCGAATACAGCGCGTTGTCGTCGAATACAGTGTTCAGTGCAATTATCGAATACAGCGCGTTGTCGTCGAATACAGTGTTCAGTGCAATTATCGAATACAGTGTACAGCGCGTTATCGTCGAATACAGTGTTCAGTGCAACTATCGAATACAGTGCGTTGTCGTCGAATACAGTGTTCAGTGCCATTTTCAAGCATGGTGTTCAATGTCAATGTTGAAATACACCGCTAGGTTGTCGATTAAAGTGTTTAGTGCCATTTTCGAGAATAATATTCAAGGCCAAAGCTGTGAAGTAGTCTAGCATTATTCACAAGATGGCTACGCAGACAGAACATTTTGAAGAAAACAGTATAAAATAAATTAGTTGTTTCTAACTTTGAGCTGGATTTAACCGGCGTATGCTGATTACCGTATGCTTTTATTTCTCTCTTATAATCAAGATCTGATTGCCCATTATTTCTTTTGACAGTTTCTGCCCGATTTATTCCACGTATGTCCTATGTGTGTTCCGTCCCTCTAATAATGACCATAAACTATGACTGACCGATGCTTACGGACGAAATTTTGTTTACCTCAATTCACAATTCCCCTTACCCCCAGGTCAGCATTCACTAATAACATAGCATGTTCACATCTCAAACAATGCGTCATATATGCTGTCTCTTCCCTCCCAAAAGAGCCATTCTTTTGGCATTAAGATTCCCATATTAGTAATGTTTGATGATCACAGTGTGTGCGCATATAATATCATGTAGTCATCTATGTATTCTAACTCAATAAAGACGCTATTTTTATTCTCGTTACAAGCGGGGTGTATCCTTTTTACATATAACCCTAATTAGCAGTTATAATATGACGCATGCGACATGAGAAATAAAGACATGTTTGTAAAGTTAAGCGCCGGGTAATCTTGGTTTACTCCCTATAAATATTTCTAGAACTAAAATAATTAGGATATATTTTCAATCACAAGTAGTGTGTTTGTGTGTGTGTGTGTGTGTGTGTGTGTGTGTGTGCGTGTGCGTGTGCGTGTGCGTGTGCGTGTGCCCTACAGAAACATTACAGGAAAAATGTCACCGCAATTCTGAAATCTGACATAACAGCTATATTATTTAGTCAATATAGCTAAGTCAAACCAGGTGACATATATTTAAGTAGATACAGTTCGTAGTCATGTAATTACTATTTACATAAACATCAAATGAAGTTGTACAATTTCCATAAATTTCCTTATGCTATTGGACGAAACATTGTCACGTGTCATGAAATAATTCCACGCATCCACGATGTTCATTGCGAAATTCACGCGATTTTGAAATACTTGATGTACAGCGGTATTTGACAAAGCTCTTGACTTCGCGTAAATGGAATCTCGCAACGATAACAAGTAGAACAAACCATTAAATGGATGGATGGATCGATCGATCCAGTGCACTTTGCAACGGTACACGTTTGAATTATGAGTGCGTTGTTAGAAATAACCCGCATACATTAACGATGAATTTTACAAAATGACGGAGAAAAAACTCGTTCAAGTAAAAACATAGAAGGAAATGTAGTTGTGCAGTTCCATTTTAGAAAATATTGTCGAGAGCAAGGTCTCACTGATAACGGCCGCTGTCGTGTTGCCATGGTTTCGACTTTTGGGTAGGGCGACGTTACGACAGTAAGATAGCAGACAACTAGAAGAACGACAAAAAACACGCTAGGAAAACAACACAACAATACGACAATAAGTAAGGTAACGTTAAGAACGACAACATTACAACAGCAAGGACAACGTTGCTATAATGTATAATGCGACCGCGAATAAGATGGACGAAATTACAACACGACAAAAAAAGGCTAAACTGCGACAAATGCATCGAGTTTTTGGTCTCTCTCCTCAGTTTCGTACTTTTGCTCCTGTTACTGAGCGTACGTATTGAAATTGAGGATATGTATTATTTCTGTTGACTTTGATATTTCCTTAGTTTTGTATGTGCTAAGCTTGTTTAATTAGTGCTCTTTTAAAGTAAATTATAAGTGTTGAGATCTGTAATTAAAAAATGTAAACAACTTCCATGTGAGATAGGCGTATGAATACGGCGAATTGACGGTAGGACAGAAAATGACAATAGTTCTGTTGTGATAGTTTAAGCTATATCTCACCAAAAGTTATATAGAAATATGTTTAGCACCTTTTTGTGTGTATGTTTTGATAACCTTACCCATGAAAAGGGGTTTTGGGTCTTTAAATGTTCAGCAGACAATTACGTTTCCACAAATGTAAACATGTACATGTGTAGGGTATTTGTGGCAAAACGAAGCAAGTACATATTATCATGTGGTCCTATAACAGCTATATATATAACACGTACAGCCGTACTGTGGATGGAGACATGCACCGTAAATTCGCCTTTTTGTATCATAGATGTATGTATCTACCTCACCAAGTGACAATATTATCACTTTAGGGAAGATTTTAATGCCTTTCAAGCATTTTGTTGTCGATAACCTCATTTTATATCACCTTAACCAAGACTCAACGCTGCATAACATCACTAATACGTTTTCTATCATGTCACAAAAGGAAGACCATTATGTCTGATGACATATACATTCTTCAAACAGAGCCTTCGTCTGGACAACTGCTGTTAGCGAGAAAGACAATAACCGTCACTCATATCCAGTCAGCATCTTTGAATATAGATGAAACATACATGCATATGAATACGATAGATAAATAACAACCGAAATCAATTAAGCATGTGTCAATCTCAAAAGAAATATCTACCATTACGACGCGGTAGGCTCGATGGGATTTTCCGACATTGTCTAAGTATTCGAGAAAAACTTTAAAGATGTACGGGATTTTTTAAGAACTGGTGATGATTGGGGCACACTGGACCAGTACATGTGAAAATGTACTATCTTCTTTATTCTTCATATACATATGTTTTGATGTGGTTGATGATATGTGAAGATTAACGTCTTCAGTGACTGTTCGGCCATCAGAAGACGGGATTTTTTTTTTTTTTTTTTTTGTGTGGTTGCACAATAATGCAGTTTTATACACATTTGAACCACAGACCGTAAACCGTTTCAATTATTTTCTTGATATGTTTTTCTTTTCTTCAATAGTTGTTAAATCAATTCCAATTGAAATATAAAACAGAAGAGCGTTTATACTGTTATTCTAACATCTACATTAAACGAAAAATAGTATAAGTATATTAAGTATCTTTAATGGAAGGAAATAACGAATATTTGATATTAGTTGAAATCTCTATAGCATTATTGGCAAATAGTTTAAACATGTTATTTGTTGATTTGCAATATTCGTGCAATGCTGACGTTTTTTTGGAGCACTTAAACCTAATCGTATCTAATCATAAGGCCAATTTAATCAAATTAAATTTTCATTGCTGTGGCGCGTGTTATCTTGATTTTTTATTTAACAATAAAATAAGAATTGTAAAAAAAATCTTATTATCTCTTCATTTAGAAAAACATCACGTAATGCGCATCGAAAAACTGGAAGCCTGTACAGGCCGCGATTATAAAAAAAAAAAAAAACTCAAACAGTTTAGCACACATTCATGCTCAAACTCAAGATATGTACTCAACTGAATTAATACTTTTGTGTCGGCGATATAGTTGAGCATGTGTTCAACTTGAATTCACACATGAGAGTTGTACTCAGCTGAGTAAGTGCTCAAGAAGTTTTATAGACTGTTTTTTTCATCATCCTCAATTGGGCATATCTTGAGTTTGAGTTTGTTTGTTTTATTGGGGTTTAACGTCCCTTTAACTCGTGTACAGATCATATCGAGACGGTGACGGCTTGGGACAGTGCGCATTTATGGTGACTTTATAGTGCTGTCTCGCTGAAATATCACGCCGCAGACACATTGACATGATACTTCACTCGGTCACATCGTCTTGAGATAGAGCCAAAAAATCTTACTCCTACCCAGATTCGATTCCACGACCGTGGATTCTAACACAAGTCTACCAGAAAGAAGCAAGCGCCCTATAGCCACCGCGCTGGTCTCTTGAGTTTGAGAATGAGTTTGAGCATAGATTTGAGGTATTTTATAGTCCCTGATACCTATCTAGATATATAAGGAATCAGCATAGCACATGCACACATATCTATAAAATTGCCAATCCCGTTCAAAATGGAATAGGCGTGAAATCTACAAGAAGAATAAGTGAAATCGATTTCACACAATGAAACGTACATCCAATTAACAACGATCTTTAAACCTGACTCGGTCTTAAACGGTAATTGCTAATGGAATTGACACTTGCTCAAAAATAACTGACAATTTAAGCTACATCAATTTTATCCGGCTTCTATAGCATTTAATTTCATCAAAATATCTTAATTCGCTTCGAAACAATTACAAACCTGTTACATACGGGAGGTCGTGCGCTATAAGAACTGTAATGTTTGAGAAAGGACATTTGTACCTTGCCTTGATATCGAATAGGATATCATACTTATTTTGTCTTTGTACGAAATGTGATTAACGTGATATTGAAGATGGATATCATTCTATATCTGATTACCCTACGCTTTGTTTAAATACGATCGCAATCATGTAAGTGGGTTCAGTGACCGCTAGTTTTGTAATGTTTGAAAGTGTGTAATTAAGGACCGTTTTACAACTTTTCATATCAAACTAGAAGTCATAAGGAGTTATTCTATGTATGAGGGTTCTTTCCCCCATATCTCTTACAATATCACAATAATGTTTTAACAATAAATCTTAAGGTCGGACTAAGGACGATGCATCATCAGAATACAGCTTTTAGCTAAAATAGTAAAACTAGCTTTAGATCAGGGCCGCAGCCTACGTGGGGAAGGCATTAACCCCGCCTCCCAAAAATTTGCAAACAAAAACATTTATGACCAATTTCCCGTCAAATTGTATACATGCATGTCTGCAAACAAAACTATTTTGCTTCCTACCAGTTTTCCCAAGGCTACAGCCCTGTAGATCAGAATCGTCGGATGTGTTAGAATTACAAAACAGTCGAACTAATTCTAAATGTTCTGTTTATAAAAATTATATAAGAAAATCTGGAAGTAGAACAGTGTGCGTGACATTGTATGGGATTTCCATAACAATCGGCGTCAAGGACGCTCAGTGGAAAATGGCGATACATCTGCAGACTTGAATTGAGAGCGGTTATGACCTAGACCAATTAAATCACGTCTCTTTGTTTATTTTTCTGTGCAATTTAAGTATTTGATGTTATATGACCTCAGGGGAAGATTTCTTGGAGTCGATAATGAATAATCTTAAAACATTTCTTGTGTCCACGCAAAATTCCACGTCAGCTGTAAGATCACAGTGCTACATGTATAGCCCTTCTAAATCACAGATAAAATTGAACTATTACACGTATCAAGATGATAGAACATCGTTATATTCTAACATCGACATAACAAAATCCCTAGGGTTAGTGGAATTCGGGAAGATAGTAAGGCATTACTCAGTCGTATTAACAATCAAATTATTGTAAATTACTCGCATCTATACAGGCACATGTACGATTTCCGTTGTAGTACAGAACTTTACTTATGGGGTTATGTAACTCACTAATAGCATCATGACCTTTTATCACTTTGTCTGACACAGTAACCTGAGAGGTACTTGTTGGTCGACCTCTCAGTTTTATATTGCCACTTGTGCAGAACTTCTTCACTAAGTGAAACATGATCTCATTAAAGCAATATACGTGTGCTCTACCTACTAATATTGTTTAACTACGG
>JAUMGZ010234835.1:0-10877 GCA_032359645.1 Pododesmus macrochisma | reverse complement strand
TATAGCCGTGATATCAATGTCGAAGGTGTAAGAAAAAGAATCAAACACCCCTGGTTGTGTGAGATTGAGATATCTCAAACTACCAGGGGTGATAGATTCTATATATCTGAATTACACCTTAATGTATGGGCAAACAACAACTCAGCTGTTTTTGTCAAAGAATAACTCTAACACAATAAATCCAAACAAAATAATAAAATGACGAAAAAAAAATAATACAAAGGTTATAAAGAATTATTGAGGAATGCTAAGATAACATTGACAGTTTTCTAAAATCCTCCCCTTGTGTACAATATCCATACATACTCAAAATCCAGACAAAAATGGTTAGCACCAAAAAATATGGCCACAAGACCTTCCAGAGATTTGTTGACTACTAAGTTCAAGAAGGGCTCCGACACCCCAGTTACATGTATATTAGTCATAATTAAAACTTTTTCCAAACACAATATATTTAACAAACAACTTCAAAATCAAGAGTTCTTTGGGCATTAAATGTCAAACTCAATTCATGACATTGTGGTTCAATTCATTCATCTGAGATGAATACACATAACTCCATCTGTACAACATAACTAATTAAACAACATCTGCTCAAATAAATAAAAGTACATGTAATTGATGAAATGTCTCCATCAGAAGTAATCCTCCTTGTACTTATCAGTCAAGTCTTGGGAATACATAAAGCCAAATAGCAAATATGGTCCAATCCGATCATATTTTGCCTATTATAGAGTACATATAGTTCAATTTTATTAACTGCAAAACGGCACAGTGGCTCATTGGTAGAGTGTTCACTTCATGATCTGGTAGACAGGCTTTCAAATCCTGGCCACATCAAACTTTACATGTTAAAATTAGGTATTCTTCTTGCTTCCAGGTGCTAAGCGCTCAGCATTTCTGGTAGGAGAAAGACACAGGATAATGTGACCGAGTGAAGTGTTATGTCAGTGTGTCTGCAGCGTGATATTTCACAGCAAAATAAAGTCGCAATCAGTGCACACTGTCACAAGCAGACACAATCTTGATATATATATATGACTTAGACATGAGTTGAAGGAAAGTTTAATACCAATGAAACAAAGAAACATCAAATGCAAATTTTCAAAGGGTCGTGACACTGTCACTGTGCATCATTGAGCTTACCTTGACTAAAGTCACCTAGATATAAATACACACAGAAAATCTGGTTTAAAAAATTTGTTATTACACATATTTAAGCCATTGAACATTTGAAATTTTCAGAAAGGGGCCATAACTCTGTAAAATAAAATGTGTCTAATGAAAGTAATTTTTGAGGTCATTTGTTGTAACAAAGACACATGTCACAAAGCTAATTTGGTTTAAATTCAAGCATCAATTGTAAAATTATCAAGTTGACAAGTTATACATCATTGTCAAAGAGGTTTTTATAATGTTTATTGTGGAAATCATGTGAGATTTATTTCATATATATTCTTGATTTAAACTTGGTTTTAAAGATCAAATATATATTGAGTAAACAAGTAAAAAGCTACTATAGAATAAAAAGAGGACATATTGACATATAATGTAGAAGGGAGGGATTATGGTTAAAGTAATGGAAAGAACATTTTTTTATTTCAATAATGTTCCAAAATATCTTTTTGTATGAAGTAAAATAATTTATTTAGTCTCTTTATAACAAAAATCTTTGGAATAAAGTAAACTGAAATTGAAAACTTTAATATTCTATGACTTTTTGTGTAATTTTTTTTCTTAAATTTGTATTTCTATTGTATATATTCATCTCTGTGTACTTTTGAATGTAAAAATGGCTATTCAGACAACCAAAGCGGCATTATATTTTTCCCAAGAAATGTCAATTCTTTCAATTTAAATTCCACTTACCTTATAAAGTAAACAATCCAACATGGCTAAGTATTAATCGCTGTTCACACAATAACAAACACTCAAATACATGAACACTACTCAGCATCTCAGAGGTCAACAACACCTAATGGAGTCATGATCAGCAAGCACTGGTAATATTTCAGAACCACCATGATTACATGACTTTGTAGATGTGAACAACAGAAAGGCTACATTTACTGGGTATTGTTAAACATCTCATGTTACATTTAAAATAGATGTTCAGACACCACAGTGAGGCAGAGACATGACAATGTATCCTTCTACAATGCAAACTCAGCAACCTTCATGTGACTACATCATCACTTTAAGAATCATTTTCCAAAACCTGTTACAAGTGAGTGAGCCAATGTAGATGTGGATATACTTAAAGAGAAAAGTATGGCAACTAATTACCAGTGAAAGCAAACCCGATATTTCATATAAACAACCTTCATGTGACTTTATTATTACTATTTTAATCATTTTCTAAAACCTATTACCCAGTAAATATAGATGTGAATATATACTTACCAATGTATGGTCACTAATTTCATGTGAAATCAAACAGATATTTCATAAAAATGACAAAGATGACTATATACAAATGAAATATATGAAACATACTAAATTAGTAATCTTTAATCACTTTGGAAACCTGTTACCCCGTCAGTACAGATGTGGGCACTTAAATTACAAGTGTATGGTAACTAATCATCGAGAAATCAAAGGATATTTCACAAATGAAGATTGACCATGTGTGAATGAAATACCTATCATTGTGATAAATCTTTGAAAATTCGCACATCAAATTACATAGAATTTTTATGTTTGGTTTTAATTATCATGTACTACATAAACATGAAGATATTATTATGAGAACATGTGAAAAAACATGACCTTTTTGGTGTTATCTGAGGAATTATTATTATCAAATACATGATGATATAATATGAAACATTATTCTTCAATTTGATTTTGATTTGTAATTCAGATCTTAAAGAACAACAAACATGTTGCATACAAAACCTCAGCAAGTAGTACATGTAGTATTATAATTATATCATTATCAGTATATTATCATAGCTGCAGTTTTGAGATACTCATAAAATTTCATTCAATTACAGGAAAATGGAGTTTCAAAAGTCAAATTATTGAAAAACAATGAAGTTTATATAACTGCTTCTCAGTTATCTGTTAAGCCATCCAGAAGGTGGGGAACAATGCTAGAAAGTTGATTATCAACATTAACAAGTGTTTGTTTCAAGAGATACGTTGACTGTATCATGTGCCAAGGGGAGGAGACCAGCAGACAACAAGAAGGGAAAAGAAAACAAAACGACAGCTCTACCAGAAACTGCGTTAATGGCCATGGAATGTTTTACCTTAAATCATTTTTTAAAAAATTGATTAGAGAGTGTGTTCTAAATGCTGCCAACATGAATGACGCCCTTAACTCTAAATGAGCAACAACAAGAAGTTCATTGTTGCAAAAAAGCTGAGACTGATTTTACCTTACCATCAAAATACTGTCCTTCATCATTGTCATTAACTTTTCAAATTTTATTTTAATAATATACGTGTAGTGGATATGAATTTTATGCAGTGAGATTCCAATTACTGGCTTGCAGATTTAAAGGTTGTCGCTGCAAGCTTGCAGGACCACAATTATGCATGCAAGCTTGCCATTTCTGTTTGGAAAGATCATTTGCATTGGCTTTCAGGATCCAGTAGGCAGGAGTTCAAATCCCGGCTGTGTCACACTTAAGACATTAAAATTAGGTAATCTTCTTGCTCCCTGCTAAGTGCTCAGTATTTCTGGGTTGGAGAAGGACTGGTTGGCTCTGTCAGTATCACATCAATGTGTCTGTGGCATGATATTTCAGTGAGACAGAACTATTAAGTCGCCATCAGTGTGCACTGTTACAACCAGACAAAGTCTCCATATGATCTAGACACGAGTTGAAGGGACGTTACCCCCCACCGCCCCATAAAACTTATAATCCTGATTGGCAGACATATTCTGTAACAATATAAGACCCCAGATCTCCTGATTTCAGACATACTATATCTAAGTATATTGGACCCAAGATCTCCTGATTTTCAGACATACTATATCTCAGAATATTGGACCCAAGATCTCCTGATTTTCAGACATACTATATCTAAGTATATTGGACCCAAGATCTCCTGATTTTCAGACATACTATATCTAAGTATATTGGACTCAAGATCTCCTGATTTTCACACATACTATATCTCAGAATATTGGACCCAAGATCTCCCGATTTTCAGACATACTATATCTAAGTATATTGACATACAATCGGATTAAAAACCAGATCTACTCTGCTCTCGTTATTTGGAAAATGCAAGGTAGACGCTTCGCTGATTGGCTGCTTTGAAAGGTCACGGTAACGACCTTTACAATTGGTCATTGGTGTTCCTCAGATCTACCTATCGACATCCCGGGAGCAAAGTAGATCAGGTTTAATCAGATTGATTGACATATGATCTCCCAATTTTCAGATACACTTTCTAAGTATATTAGGGGTGAAATGATGCACTATGCTCACAATGTGATTCGTATCATGATACGTATGTTGATGTAAAAAAAAAGACATGAACAGTCTAAGTGTTAACATGCTGAAAGATTTTATTAAAACAGAAAATATCAAATACTTATTTATCATTGCATGAAATAAGGTCAATTTAACACTGACAACAGCAAACTAGCTTGAAGTAACTCACTAAATTCAAAAGTCTATCACTCATCAGTGTGACAATGGAAGGTACTGACATAAATATAAGTGATCATAATAATCATTTTCATATTATCAAATGTTAATAAAATGCAACAGTTTAATGAAACTTTAATTAATGTTCATGAAATTATGACTAGATTAGAAGAAGATCTTTGCTACCGAATATTACATTTTAGGACCCTGGTTCTATTCCATGTTTCCATCTGAGAGTGAGAGTGAAATGTGATGCCATGCTGCTCATGTTACAGTTACCGCTTTTGTGACTAACATCGTTATAATATAACCGGGATATTTTTTTGTTTCCTTCTCATCTATATCTGCTCTAAAACCAAAATGTTTCCACACATTACTCTTAAATGCAGTGGATTAAGCTTCTACATATTAATTTTCGGCCCCATCACGCTGTCGTCAGTCGTATCGTGAACTGTACCGTTGCTAAAAATCACGTTTCTCGGTGATGAATCGTTTAACCCCTAAAGTATATATTAGATCCAAGATCTCCAGATTTATAATGTCTTAATGTAACAAAATAAGTTTATATCAATAACAGCATAACTTTTACTGTTGCATGCACACAACTACCGATATTTCTTCTAATTAATTTGCTATACTGTATGATCAAATTATCACAAAGTAAAGATTGTCAAGTCATTTTTGTGTTTGATCTTGACCTTGATACTAAAACCTTGACCTTCATTTAACTAAATATTTGCAAACAACAAATTTTGAATCATTTAATTTGCAAAATCTCAAGATCTCCTGATAGTCAGACATATCCTCCTATTAGAACCAAGATTTCCTGATTGTCAGACATATCCTCTAGCCATATAATTAAGATAGAATAGGCATTCACTATTGGAACAGAATGATGTTACAATTTGTATTGTTATTTTCACTTTTTTTTTTTTTTTTTTTTTTTTTTTTTTTAAATAAATGAAGATAATAAAACTAATACAGTCAGGTTAAAATAGATCCCCTATACATCTCTATAAAACAGCATTACAAAATTTGGCAATGTCACATTGAAAACAAAACTCTGAGTCAATTTACTGTAGAATTATAAGCCTCAGATCAATGGCCAAACCCTACAAAGTAATTATGTGAGTGTTGGATTCAAACCAAGGAGTGGCTAGCACAATCTGTAGAACACTGATAATTCCATCATTTCCTTACTTCTGGAACCACAAGTGACAGAACATTCTTCTGTAGTATACATACACTTTTTACCAATTACAGTGTCTGGCACACAAGTACTTACAGAATGATCATAGATAATTAGCCTATCAGGTACATCATATAACATAATCAAATCAATATGTCTTAACAAAATAAGTTGATATCTAAAACAGTAGAACTTAACCAAATCAATATGTCTTAACAAAATAAGTTGATATCTATAACAGTAAAACTTAGTCAAATCAATATGTCTTAACAAAACAAGTTGATATCTATAACAGTAGAACTTAATCAAATCAATATGTCTTAACAAAATAAGTTGATATCTAAAACAGAATAACTTAGATTTTGTAAGACTACTGATTTATCTTCTTATACTTTTTTTTATCAAACCTTACATATCCAGAATGGATTAAGTAAAGCTAAGATGTGTCATTTACAAAGTTAGGTTAAGTTATTTTTTGCATTCGATATTTGACATTGACTTTAAACTTCTATATATTTTTGAAGCAACAAATTTTAGATCAAAGACTTATTGCATCATGGGGTGCAGTGGCAGTTTATTGATGAACTTAGAGCACTTACATATACCCATGACCTTAACGTTGACCTTTAGCAATACTACTTTGTGTCTTTTATCAAAATGAATATACCTGAAATTAGATATTTGCTTTTTTTGCAAAAACCTCAAATCTATCACAATGATATGCCTTGAAGTTGACTCAAATTTTTTGACATTTCAATCAAAACTGTCCTGTACAACGCAACTTATTGATTGATGAAATAGATTTACATTTTAAAATTTCCATTCTTCCAATATTTAAAAAAAATCTTTTCACAGTTTAACTGGCATAATGTTTTGACTTAATCATGTCAAAGCAAAACTCCAAAATGGAATTTAAACTTAAACCCTTCAATTGGATCATCAATTGTTATCAAGTTGATAAATGTAAAGAATAATTGAGCTCAAGTTCTTCCTATTGTCTAAATCGTATTTAACCTTTTGACTTGGACTACTTAATTTGCAATACATAGTTATATGAGTTGGATATCAAATAAAGAAAAATCATGTATATCAAAAATGGTTTATGTTAAAGAAATGGTCTGTATATTAAAGGAACATAGATAATGGTTACAGAGATTTGTAGATGTCTGGCCATCATCATCAGTAATCATATCAACAGATCAGCAGTTGTACATCGTGATGTACAGATGTAAAACACAATGGCTTATATTTAAAGAATGTGTCATCCAATCATGTTATTGTTTATTGTCATATTTTTAGTAATACTATCTAACATACAAACTATACTAATTTACTGAAATATAAACAAATTCTGTAATATATATATATATATATTTATATTTCTCAATTACAACTAGAATTTGTATTTGTCGACAACAAAAATGCATTATCTCCCCTTCTCTTTCAGACACCAATGGATTTAACTTTACTCTGATCAAGGATTAGACTTTAAATACTATAACCAGATTTGAAACACCATTTAGAAACAAGAAAAGTTAGAAAAAGAAAATTAGAAAGAAAATATTGTAAAAACTGCTCTGAATTTTTTCAGGAATTTTTGGATGGCATGCCAGATGTTCAATTACATCAAACTTGTTTAACCTATCTAAATCAAATTTTATGATGCTCTAAGGAAGAATAATTTATTACAAAAGGGTCAATAACCATGTTTAAAACGATGACATGTTAGTACGCAACACTGCAGTCATGCAATGATTCATACGTTTACCAGTTTGGTTGACTGTGGTCAAAATTATTCTTAAAAATATCCTCAGTACTGTTTACAGGAAAATAGGAAATATAACTCTAGCAAAATATTGATGCGACATAATTTCAGTATGTGGCACTCCTCTTTGCCATGGATAATTTTATCAAATCTGGATAAGGTACATCAACTGTCATTGAAGTTATGTTCAGGCCAAAGACACTTTAAGAGAAATGGGCAATGACTCTAGCAAATAGAGTTACCGGATTTCTATTTATTTATCCCTTTTTGCCATACCATGAAGTATATCTCTGGCTAAAATACATTGATCAAGACTAAGTACTGTTGAAATGACAGTTAACTGCAAAGAGGTAATAACTCTCGCAAGAAAAGCTGCAGTGATACTTTAGAATGCAAGATTCTTCAAAACTATGATGCACTTTTAAACATACTAAGTTTGGTTAACTAAAGTCAGAAGATACACTCAGGACAAATGAAATTGTAGAACCAAGACTGAAAAAATATTTCTTTGAAGGGAAAAGATAATGTTATCGCAGAAAAGTTAAATCTCAACTCAGTAAATGACTTGTCAAAAGTGTATTATAAGCCATTTCATACTATAGTTACATGTGGTAGCCCCATAATTACTACTTACTATACATATATATATATAGATAGATAGTTACCCTGAATTTGATACTTTATCAGTAACCCTACATTTAATATTACTTAGCAAACCTGCGTGAAATGCTAATTAGTAGTCCTACATTTAATACTAATTTGTGACCCAATATTTCATTTAGTCTTTTTGCTTTAATAAGAGCAGTATTTTATGTCATATACTACACAATATTATGAACCATGTGTGCTTTATTTTACAGTTTTCTTTTCTTTTCGATAGTTTATTTTACAATATTAAGAAACACTCTATCTAAATCATAATGGGGTAAGTCTTAAATTAGAATTATCATATAATCACTATATCCTTTTTTCTCAAATTCTGCAAACACTCAAATTCATGAAAATCAATATCTGTCTTAATTACACTCAATTGATGTACCTTTTAAACACAATTGATTATCTTTTGCATTGAAGGTTCAAATACATCATACAAAAAGTATTTCAAATGTTTGAATTTCATGATTATAAATATTGTTCTGCAATTTTATGAAATAAAGAATTAGACTTGCAAAGTTTTACCTTTTCTCCTGTATTGTCAGGCAAGAACACCTCATCATTGTCATCGTCTGCATCATAGTCCAAACCCTCGATGTCATTAGAACCTCCGGAAGCTACAGAGCTTTTTCCTTTCTCAGAGGAAATTGACGTTGATTGCTTCCCTTTCTCTGAAGAAGTTGAAGAAGATCTTTTTCCCTTTTCAAAGGACGTAGGAGTTAGCTTTTTCCTTTCTTCGTAAGAAGCAGAAGTACATTTTTTCCTTTTTTCTACGGATATTGACATCAAGCTTTTCCGTCTCTCTAGAGACAAGGACAGAGAACGTCTCGCTTTTTGTGACGATAAGGATGAAGCACGATGTCCTTTCTCTGATGACAAGGAAGTAATACATCTTTTTTTCTCTGAAGATGTGGATAAAGACCTTTTGTTTTTATCTGAGGCTGCAGAGTTGTGATAAAACTGTCTAACTTTATCTGGAGATTTCTTGCACCACTTGTCCTGTATTTCACATATAATGCTATCTGACAAATTTATTTTAAGTTTACCGTCCTCCGTTAACTTGTCCTCATGTCCACCACATTTGTCCTCTAACACACAACTGTCCTTTCCTGTACAAATCTTCATACTCCCTGAAGTTTCAACCATTTTTATATTCATTAATTAGTATTGCTTCAAAATAAATTAAATTCACAATGTATATATGCACACAAGAAACTTAATTTCCCGTAGTTTCATGTAGAGATACAAGTTGGCAGATGTTCAACACAGTTAATCGTACTGCACATGAGATGTTCACATATCAATAAAGCCATTATCACTTCATCTCACATTTCCTTGCTTACGTAAAAATATCGGACTGACATAAGAAATGCGTTTTTAATCAAAAAATAACATAAACATTGACACCCAGTACATTTGTAGATAAAAGTATCAGTGTAACGTACTAGTCATTCTGCTGACATTAAGGAGAAATCAATCTACAACTAAAAGTAACTTCTTCATCAAAGCTTCACCGATGTGACCAGGGCAATCAATAATCCCAACAAAGAGAAATAGAGTAAAAAATCTTACAGAGCCAGTCTGCAACGTTTATCACCACGTAACAGAATATTACTGATTACACGAAAGTAATGGCCCATACTAAATAGCTGATATTTCAACTGGTGATATAGGGGCTTTTCTCTAAGCATAAGGTCACCAATTAAAGAAATTAATTACCAATATCTGTCAATGCTTAGGTAACACTACCACCATCATATCGATGTTGATCAACTTTCTAACCCAAGTTATTGGTCGTGCTGCCTTAACACACTTTTCGGACATCTACATCTAAGGTCTTTTGATAATTTAATGACGGAATTATATTTTATCAGGGTTAATGAATTTTTGCAGTACTTACGATAAGTGTTGATGTCAATCCATAAAACACGCTGCCTCACCTATCTCATGTTCCATTAACCCATAGTTCTCTGAGTGCATGTCAATAATTGTACCTCTGAAAAATAACAATAAATAACCTTTTCCAATCTTGTAGGAAGCTTGTCAATATTAACAATTAAGTACAGAATTATAACAAATACTGTAGATTCATCAATAAAGAAGTTCCTATAGTATGTTTTTATTATAAAGTGGTACGTACATTTGTGCATGATCACTGCACA
Organism: Pododesmus macrochisma; assembly: GCA_032359645.1. Taxonomy (NCBI): domain Eukaryota; kingdom Metazoa; phylum Mollusca; class Bivalvia; order Pectinida; family Anomiidae; genus Pododesmus; species Pododesmus macrochisma. The sequence goes on along the minus strand of JAUMGZ010234835.1, from coordinate 500 downwards.
TTAACTATAAGAAAGATTAAACAAATATAACAAACAAGTGGCCCATTGGCCTTAACATACGCCCACATACACATCAAGTTGATCAACAGTGAATTATATCTTGCAACTAAATCTACTGTAGACTTTGTACAGAATTAATAAAGTCAGGACATTGTAAACAGGGAGTCAAACTCCTTGCATTTGTAAATTATATCATTTACTGTTGATAAACAGAAAGTGTTTGCAACTTTAATTGAGAATTTCCCAAATGTTTTGATATAATAGTACTGCTTATCTGCTAAACATGTAACATGCTCTTACATTGGCTAAGAGGAACACTTTGTCAAAAGAAGGTTAAAATATCCATGCTTCTTTTGACAGTCATTTGGAATACTGTGGAAGGTCGGTACTGATAAAAACAAGAGGCCCATGGGGCCTTAACGCCCATCTGGATTGGCATTTGAATACTTTTGACCCTAGGGTCACGCCTTGAACAAAGTTGGTTCTCCATGCTCTAAAGT
>JAUMGZ010234824.1:0-10877 GCA_032359645.1 Pododesmus macrochisma | reverse complement strand
AAGTTTGCTGGGATATTCAGTTGCCTCTGGGATATAATCTGCAAGTGATGAATACATTATGTTTGTCTAAATTATCCCAGTGTTTTTGAATATCCCAGGAAAAAATGAGCATATTCATCATTTTGATATCACTAGTGTAATGTGATCATTCTTTTTGAAGTTACCATCCGGATCGGAGAAGCCACATACATGTATAAGTGAAATTCTACTTTTAGCAATTGGTGACCCTGACCTTTGGCTGTCGCCACACCCAAAACCACTGGGGTTCTGAACATCCCCTGTAAGGCCAATAAAATATGTGTTTAGGGTTTCTGGACCGACCCTATTTTTCCCTATCAACCCCATTTTTTTTATCATGATCGCTGAAAAAAATTGAGTAAAAATCGGAAAGAACTACTGCAATACTGTTAACTAGAGCTTGACAACCAACAAGAAATAAAGATTTAAAAAAAAACAAATCAGAATACAGAATTCGAAACAAACATCAAATGAAAACAACAAACACACTCTTCTTTTATTCGTATACATGTAAACAAACAATGAATATACTGAGTTATATACACATCTCTCCAAACAAAAAACCCAAACCTTACCTACCCTATTTTTGAGGGGAGGAAACCCTGAAAATATATATGTTTTGGCCTAAGGCAACCTGCGAGATGTTAAACAGCAATAAAACAAATTACTTCAATCTATATAAGTCCCACCACTTCAACCAAAAATTCAGTAAGAAACCTGATAAAGCAAATTACTTCTAGATAAAAAGTCCCACCACTTAAACCAAATATTTAGTTAGATACATAACATGATTAAACAAACTTAAGTATGTGTAACTTTAAAATTGCTTCAACAACAACAAAAAAGTTATTTTTAGGATCAGAGAAGTGATTATAAACAAATACAGCAAATATTTGAGAAATACGTTGTCCATGTCGTCACAACTGTGTCATGCAGTTTTGTGATTAACAAAACTGAAACGCATATTAAAAATAGGAATTGTAAGTGTTCAATAAAGTGGAGGAAATTAATAAATTGGTTGTCATGTATTTACACATGACGATAAGTCATTGACATAAGACTATGATGAGTGTCAAGAGACAGTAGACATCGAAACAAGTACTGCTTCTTACAACGTGGCTCGCTAAATATCATTATTTATTACATAACAGTCAAATACAGTTTATACTCACATGTTTTAATGGCCCAAGTACGGCCACATGTACCTAAGAACAGAATCAGGGCGGTTTTTAACACCGACATTATTTTAATGCTGTCCATCTTGTTTTGGTAAAGTCAGTTATAATTAATGAATCATGAGCGGATCCGGAATTTCACTACGTCATTTTGTGTGGAGGCGTTGACAAGTTAGCTCCCCTGACATATCCTGTTACACGACACTGATTCAGAATTAGTAAAATGGTGATGAATATGAATCATTAACGTTGAATCGACCAACACAAATTCATCAAGTAGAAAAGTATCTGAAACTTAAATCAATATAGGTCTAGTTTCAATCGAAATAAATCAAATAAATATAGAAGGGAGGAAACAAGCAAGCAATTCAAGGAGAGAGAGAGAGAGAGAGAGAGCACTATCGATTTCAAAAGCTTGTATAGAAACGACTTATCATCAAATACAACTGACTAGACGGATTCTTTTGAACGGACCACAGGGGCACGTTACAATAATTTCATGTCATTAAATAAATTTCATGTCATAAAATAGCCATGTACGAATGGTCATCTCCACTAAAATTTACCAAAGTGGTAAATTTTAGTGGTGATGGCTATTTAATGACATGAAATTATTGTATCGTGCCCCTGTGGACGTTCTGCTTCCTGTTTGGAGATAGACAATATATTTTGCTATATTTTTTTGTTTTTTTTTTCTTCCTTGTTTTGTCATTTGCAATATGTTGTCAACTTCCGTTGTAACGAATTGGCTTAAAAGTACTAAAAAATATATATGTAGGCTACAAAAACAAAAACAATTCTATGCAATATAAACGTGACGTAGATACGTAAGTAAAATGTCGAAAAACCAGCCACACTGAACTTATACATTTTCTAAGTATATATCTAAACTGGAGAAATAAAATTCGACTTTGTGTCTGCTGATAATGACACTAATCGTAGTCACTTGTCAGTTTGATTGTGAATAACAAACTTATTAGTTAAACTAAAACCATATGCCCAATTTAAAACAAATTTCCTTCATATTTATATATGCCTACATTTTTCTTACAATATTACTATAGCAAACATTAATGACTGCGGACAGATATCGAGGGAAAACGGGTGATTCTAAAAATGAGATTGAATTAATTTTCAGTTTCCAATGACTTTTTTCAGTCCTGGAATTCAGTAAAAAACAAATTCACGTACACTTTAGCTAAGCTCTTTTGTGCACGGGCTTTTGGATTTCGTACACTCGTCTTAGTTTTGTTTTATCGTACGCACTCTTTTCGATTCATGTCCAACTTAAAAAAAAAGTTTACGCACGTTTTATTACGCCTTTTTTAAAAACAGTGCACGAAAACTTTGCCTTCGTGTAGATATATTTATTCTTTTTTGTGCCTGTACATCTTTAATTATTTCATTTCGTACCCACTCTGTTTAATGCGTAGACCTGCTTCTTTAATGTTGTGACTCTGAAAATTCACAATTATACTATTAAAATCTAATATAACATTGAAGTTGATGGTACCGTCATCTCTGATCCTCCCTGTGCTAGACACCTTATCGCGGTAGGGATGTTTGCGCGTCTCGATGACCTTGGGAGCTATGCTGGCGGGAACTTGTATTTCTGGTAGGCTCACCCAAGTCAGACAGGTTGAAGGGTAGAGACCAGACAAAGATCTGCACGTCCTTCGGAGGGGACGCTAAGCTGGCGGTCCCGTGTACAGGGATTTTAACCCCCTGACACGATAAAGATCCCCGTGTAAAGGATAGGCGGAAACGCCGTTGCATGGGCTCAACCTTTTTCTGAACTATCTCTATTCCTTTCGTTTCCCGTTCCTATCACCGCTTCTCTTACTGTTCTATCCTTTGGTTTTTCTCCTTTGGTCTTTTGTCACAATATCGGTGAAATATTCTGGACGTGACGTTAAACCCTAACTAAACATATTTTGGTTCCTTCTCTTTCTGTCCCGTCACTTGGATTTTCTTCTTTGTCTGCCAGATCTCCACCAACGTTCTATTCGCTACAGAAAAACGCAATGAAAAGGTTAAACTGCTGTTGAGAATTCTATCTATAAAATCTAATCTTCAAATACATGACATTAACAAAAATACTAAAACAAGAGGCCCATTGGGCCTGTACGTCCATCTGATTGAAATCTGCCCAGTAGTTTCAGAGGAGATGTCATTTAAAGCAAAAGTTAACGACAGACAGGATTTGTATGAGAAAAGTCCATATTGACTAAAAATAGAAATCCTGGAAATATGGAAATATAATCTTATCCGATATCAATATGGGCTTTCCTGGTCAAGCAATGTAGCTTTGTTTTGTTAATTACAAATTGCAGTTATTAGTCAGAGGCTTTCTATCTTGTGCAAACAAAATGTTACATTTTTAACAAGAGGACCATTTGACATTAGTGTCCATCTGGACCCCAAAATGCATACATTTGTAATGTATTTCAGACACTTTTTTTAGCCCCTGGATCATGTCTTGAAAAAACTTGGTTCTCTATTACTGGAGTCACTACAAAAAGCTTCTCAGCTCTGGGTCATAAAGTATATTATGTCAGGTTTTTAAAATTTTGTCAGTTTCCCCCTTTGGCCCCTTAGTGGCGCCCCTGGGGGCCGAATCTATCTGTTTGAACAAATCCGGGAGTAGAAGTCGAAAATGCGAATGGTTTAGACAGATAGGATTTGTATGAGAAAAGTCCACCTTGGACCTTCGGTCCAGATGGAGATGCTTACTTGATTTGAATGAGAAGAACCACGGATGACACTATTTGCTCCTGCCATATTATCTCCATGATTCCAGCGGAATGCTTTTTGGATATCCTCTATTACGGTATTTTCTGTGCCCCCGTCCATCCTTACACATCTTGGAACAGCTGAAACATTAGATTGAGTCCTGAGACTTAATTTTTGTGCAATTTTGAAACAACTTCAACAGTACTATGGATGCTAAGTGTCAAATTTGGTTAAAATCTGCTAAATAGTTTTGAAGGCGATGACATTTTAAGCAAATGTTTACAATGGTCGGGAATTATCAGAGATAAGTCCACTTTGGACCTTTGGTCCAGATAAACTAATATAAAAACACATTGAAGAATAAACATAAATTTTGTGTTGAAATAACTACATTTATACAATGTTATCAAAGGGTTGTCAGAATTAGCATAAAGCTTCAGTTGTCAGCTCTTGTATTTCTAAAACAAATGTAGGTTCTTGCATAATTTTCCGGCATATACTAATTTTAAATATTTCCTGCATTTTCCATCCATGTAAATATTCAGAGGGAATGAGTACTATACTTAAATATGACCATGAAAACAAAATATACTGTTAAGGAAACAAATGTTTTTACATGACCGCATGGATGATGAAAACTTGTTAATTAAGTAATACATATTTTTGTTTCTATCTCATTCAATTTTAAGTATTCAGAATTATCCAGTATGTTTTCAAAAGATCTGTTTTCAATTCTTGGGTTTGTACATATAAAGCTTACGGAAGAGGATCAATCCGAAGGTTGCAACTATTGTGTTATAACACTTCTGTGAGAGCCAAAAATTACCAGTGAATAATTTTTTTTACATAACTGCTACAATAAATGATAAAATGTCATTTTCATCAGGTATGCATTACCATGTACGGACAAGGGGAGGAGAAGTAAGGAAACACCGTTCAATACATTTACCTTTTATCTCTTCTATAAACTGGAGGAAGTATTTAGAAACAACATTCGGGTCATTATTAGTACGACCAACTTTGAGCCATAGCACTCTTCTTGAGTACCTTTAAAATGCATAATATCAAATGAGCATACACGTTATATAGTCAATCATGCTTTTAGGGCATATATATGAATATATTCTTAAAAATTTACACATGTGGTTTCTCTTTTAATTGCAGACAAGACTATTTCAGCACTGTGGTCCTTTAAATTCACATCATACTCCTGGTTTTTTAAGTAGAATAAAGGCTGAATGAGAAATATAAGAAATTATTTTTGCAGTTCACAAGAAAAAAAGGAGATACCAGTGATACTATTATTGTACATCTTAGACCAAGCTATTCATTAAAAATAGGGTTGGTCTTAGATTTATTAACTAACCCACAAATAGCTCCATGTATGGCAAAGCCATACCGCTTTAATTTGTCGTATCCATCAATATGGATCAAAAAGTTGGGTCCACTGCTTTGATATGACCTCCTGGAAAACCTGTGGTGAGTTCTGTTCTCAACACCCAATGGATCAAGTTCCTTGAGAAGTTTTTGTACAATAGCTCTAGAATAAAAAAGATTCTGGTACATTTCCTTATGTTAAATTATCACTGATAAATACACTTTCAGCGTTTGGGATGAATGCCAGGATTTGCCATTTGACAAATTACCAGCGAATAATTTTAGTATATAAATATATAGGATTTCAAATGAGGGATTGGTTAATAATCCAAAAGTTTGAGCTTGTCAATAAATTCTCAAGAAAATACGAGGCTTAATTGGAGTAATAGCAAGACAACTATTGTTTACCATTGAGATTATTGCATGTGTACCATATTGGAAAGATATTAAGTAAAAAAAAAAAAAATCAATTTTTATAAAGAATTTTTTTATTTTAAATAGAATATTTCAAACTCCTTACTCCGGAAGTATAATGATATTTATGATTTTGATAAGTTGATAATAGTTCACCTTAGCACAACTAGTCCATAAGTGTGTAATAGTCGGCTAGTCATGCTTCTATATCCCAGATTTCCACTACTTCCTTCCAATTCTCTCTATCAAAAAAAATATGTATATTTCAGTATTAACAGTATCTTCCATCCTAGACATATGCATCTATAATGGAGAGCGGTAGTTTTTTTTTTGTTTTTTTAAATGCATTAAATGCAAGGAACATGTACATAACGTTTCCTGAAAATCTGACCAACGGTTCTTGAAAAGAAGTTGAAAATGTCTCAGCCAATCAGAAGCCACAGCTGCCATATTGGATGGAATTCGACAAAGTATAACACAAATCTGAAAGGGGGCCATACAAGGAACATAGAAATCAAGTTTCATGAAAATCTGACCAACGGTTCTTGACAAGAAGTTGAAAATGTCTCAGCCAATCAGAAGCCAAAATATGGTGGCCATATTGGATGGAATTCGGCAAAATCGAACACAAATCTAAAAGGGGACCATGCAAGAAATATTTACAGCAAGTTTTAAAAAAAAAGTGCCTCAGTAGTTTTTGAGAAGTTAAATTGTAAAAGTTAACGACAGGCGGACGACGACAGACGGATTGGTATAGGAAAAGTAATAATTGAACAAAATGAATTACTTACTCTGATAGCCTGAGTGACGTTGACAGTGTCATGAAGCTGTGATCGACGGCGTAGTCCCATGGATGCCATTAGGCGTTTAAGATGTCTGATGCTACAAATTTAGATAATAAAGTTTTTTAGACACACATTCACATAACTGCTGTTTGAAGTCGTTGTTTCAATCCTCAGTGCATTCATTGAACTTACTGAACATTTATAAATTATAACCAGTCCCAAAACGTATTTCTGTCACTTTGATTTGCCCGAAGTAAACTATGATAATGCAGAAGACACCTGCTTGTGAAAATGTCCCATATCAATTAATTATTGCTTACAATTACCAACTATCAAGACTACAATTAATATTTTTGAATTTTTTTCTTAGGACTAGTTTGGTTAGGACTGGCCCAACACTTTCAGTGTTTTAGGAACCAGGGAGGGGGAGAAGAGAGGAAATAATAAAGGGAGCCTTAATGGTCACCTAAGTAATAAAATAAAAAATAAAACAAGTTACCACAGACTAATGAAAACCTCCAAGTTTCAATAAAACTGACTGACAGTTCTGAAGATGCATTGAAAGTATTATTTAAGATTTTGAACTTAGGGACCCCTATTGGCGCCAATGCGCCCCTGATTGCTCAACCCCTTTGGCCCTTATAAATTTGCTTCAAACCATGTAATAGTCACTGTTGAATGTTTTTTTTCAGTCAGTGAACCTTTATGGCTTTGTCCCTATAAGCTCCCCCTCTCGAGGGGCCAGTCACATCTTTACATGTAGTATAAATTCCTATCCTCATCATTTAAGAATCGTTTTGTGAAAGTTTGGTTAAAATCCACCAGTAAGCTTCAGAGAAGATCTTTGAATGTTTTGCACTCAGTGACCCTTCATGTACACATGTAATACTGCATTCAATCAGTGATTTATGCTTTAGTCTATATTATTACCCAACTCTCTATTTGAATTCAGGAAAACAAGTTTGACTATTTTCCGAGCAGAAATCAATGCAAAATATGTGCAGTTGGGAAACAGTTGCACGTGCCTGGAAAATGCTCTGAATCTGAAACTATTTCCAACATCTGGCAACGATGTTATTGACACCAAAAGAAACTTATTGGCGACAATGACTTTGCGTTTCATAACTTTAGGGGCAAACGACATATTGGAACGGTTCCCGGAAAAAACCAGCATGGATTGCTCAATTCATTCAAGAATAGAGACTGTAGCAACACCAAAAATGTAACTAAGGGAGCAAAAAGAATATTAGCATCAGCATCTTATTGCAAGTAGCAAAACAATTATTTCAATAATTGTATACTATTATCACCAATATAGATATATTGTAACTTTCTCATATACACTTTATAATATCAATGCACAGCCACACAAGCGTGTAATATATTTTATTCCGTCTTCACATTTAAAAGTATTGACATTACCATTGGTCATATTGCTTTAATGTAATTGTTTCATGTAGCTGTTAATCAGTATTTATTTTTCTCTGTACATTGTACTTGCCCCTTAATAGGGACCTTTGCTTGGCATGTCTGACATGTCATGTCATGTTATGGTACATGTTATGTCAAGGACCCCTAATCTAAACTGTATACCAATCTGGAAAAAGTGAGTTAAGACCATGTGCAATAGCTTAGAACTCAATTGACAAATAGGATTATAATCCAATAAACTTTAAGAGTAATTCTCTCTAAGCATCAAAGAATACACTAACAGGTTGGAAATGAGTGTTTTCAGATTTTGATAAAATTATTGTTATGGAGTGTATTTAGTATCATGTGAACAATGAATAAGTCAATTCACTCAGGTTTCTTAAGTTAATCTACTCGTTGCCATTGTAATGTTAACCACCCCTTGGCAACAGTTTTCAGCTTTTTCAAAAGCTAAAATTGGGTAATTTCAACAGAACAAATAATTTTTTTATTGTTGGAATATTGACAAAACTCTTATAGATTATCAAAATATAAGCAATATTCTCACCATTAAAATAAGACTTATCAATATAAATAAGGTAAGTCCTGATGGAACATATAGCTTAAAATCTTAGGATTTTGACATTTTTGGACATTTTCAAAAGGTCAAAATTGCTTCTTTTTATAAAAGCTGGCACATAGCTAAATTAATTACTCAATAAAGATATATAATAACATAGATCTATTTAAAAAAAAAATCAGAGAGGTGTTCTTTCATATAGAGAAATACATGAAGTTTGAAATTGTTGCCATGGCTACTGCAGATGTATATTATTATGAAGATAAAAAAAACCCCAATAAAACAATGCCTGTGCACACATTTTCCATATTTTATGTAAAAGTTCTCTAAAAAAATAAATCTCGAAAAGCATCTGATATATATACATATATATAAACTTTAAAATTAATAATAAAACATATTATGAACAAAGTATAATTCTAAACTCATTGTCACTTCTGTCGCCATGGTAACAGTCATAAAACAGACCCATAGCCAATAATGCTTTCAAAGATATCTAGTTTTTACTGGTAATGCTCAGGTACTTGAACATTTTAAATAATAATTAAAGTGTCCAGAATAGGATTAATAATTTGAAAACCTTGCTAGATAAGGCAACAATCCAGCTTTTGACAAAATTATCTCAGCTGATATTTCTAAACTGAAATATCTGACCTGAACAAACTACTGATGAAGATGTGACAGGTCATGTTAGAAAGCACAAACTTCACTAAAACGATTTCTTTAAGCTTAAAAATTAATAAACTACTATTCTGTGAAGCCTCAATAATAGAATTCAAGCAAATCTGTTGTCCTTATAGTCTAAACAAAGGAGTTCCAACAAGGGAGCTAACTCTTTCTTCTCTTTTATATTCTGATACACAAATAATACCCAAATTGATACATTTTTATTTTCCTGGTAAAGAAAAACACCTCCAGAATAAATTTTTTTGTACAAATTAAATATATGAATTGTTAGTTTGGCTTTCTTTGCCGGTGTTAATTTTCATTTGACTATTGGATCTAAACAGGCCCCTTTCAGGTCTGTCAAATTGTGTATAATGTGCTAAGTTGCTGTTGTATCCAAAGTTATTCTATATCATAGAAGCATTCTCTTTGGATTTACAAATATTAATTAATCACATTTCCTTTGGTTTATTCAAATAAAATAATAACAAGACTGTGTATTAATAAATTTAACCATGCATAATTAGTTGATCTATGCTATTTTATTTAAAAAAATACACAATATAGACAATCCAAGAGCCCTGTTACCATGGTAACTGAGGTAGATCTTGAAAAAACATGAAAGTGTTTTTCATAGAGGGACTGTCTGTCAAAAGATGCAATTTCATTATAATTTGTTAAAAACCATTTCTAACCCACTTTGATGCTTAGGGAGAATTACTCTTAATAGTCAAGTACATACCTGATCTCCATTGCATGGTGCAGCCTCAAAATTAGTATTATCTCACTGTATGTGTACCCAGCATAAAAGTACTCGCGGATGAGATTATCTCCTATTTACCAGTCAAGGATAATGGCAGATCAAATATTATAACATTTGCTCATCATATCTATTTGATCATGAAGTTTATATCTTAAAAATAAAATAAAATAAAAAAGCAGGTTTTGATTGTATTGCAATACACAGTCTCATAATGGTCGAGCTGTGTAATGGAGTCCCACATTTTGGAAAGGCAAATTGATTCATATGAAATGTAAAGGGTGATAAATTTATGGAATATTCAGTAAGTTAACCATAGGCACATCCTCATTTTGTGTCTGGAACCTGTACAAAGTGTCCTTGTTATGTGACTAATACTTTAGAAAGAGTTATGTTCACAAGAAAGTGTATAGAGAATGATGAAGTCTAATTTATAAAGCCTATTAAAGGGCATGAACTCCTAGAAAATAAAATTATGGCAATGGCGTAAAGGTATGCGCATCCTCGGATTTGTAACTGGAACTTGTACAGAGTTTTGTTATTATGTGGCTAATACTGATATTACTCACTGTAGAAGGAGTTGCATTCACAAGAAAGTGTGACAGACAGACAAGTTTACTGACTCACTGACGGACAAAAGCTAAAATTATACCGGTTCGACCGGTAGGATATTAAACAAAAAAGCGTGGCTTTCGGATTATAACATTAAGGATACTTAATTCTACCCCATTCTACCCCTTGGGACGTTGAGTATTCCATGCGGTTCCCTTCGAATCCAAAATGGCTGATTACATTATATGCAATCACGAAATGCGCATGTCAAATAGAAAGGCGAAAAAGCGCCGTTTAGTAAAATAAAACGGCGCTTTTTCGCTTTTTGCTAAAGGCGAAAAAGCGCCGTATAGACCGCGAAAAAGCGAAACTTGAAAAACGCAAATTAGCGACTAGAAACGGCGCTT
>JAUMGZ010234813.1:0-10877 GCA_032359645.1 Pododesmus macrochisma | reverse complement strand
ACACAATTTGACACTATGCATCCTGCATGATCTGTACATAACTCGTATATGCATCTTGTTTACATGTGTGTGGGTCACGCACACAAAGCATGGCTGGAATGGGGTCATGATACACGAGTAAACTTTGAACAGGACGACATTTAGGTAAAGTGAATTTTAATTGATCATATATTTTTCATAGGTATCTGACATTTCGCTTTGATACAATATTACTAACATACAAATACAGCACAATACAGGTAAATGAAAGACATCATAAAGTGATTGACAGGTTTATTACGACGTGATTGACAGGTTTACCGAAGACACTGCCAAGGCTAATCTTGTTCACCCTTATTGCTGCAGAATCACCGCTACGGAAAAATTGGACTTTGGAGCAATATGCCGGTGATTTCGCGGTGATTTGCTGGCAATCTGCCCGGCCCTACGAGTGATATTTTTCTGATTTTCCGCGGTGGTGGTGATCACTCAACAAATCACGGCGACTGTACTGTACTTTAAAATTTCTTATCTAAAAGTGAAGCTGTCTCATGATGCATTTTAGTAACCATAATTTACTGTAATTACCTGTCAATTGTTAAACACTGTCCTCAACTTTGTCTATTGTTTTAATCAATATGACATCCATGTGTACAGGCAGCTTTTGCTACTGCAAAGTGTCATGGCAATTGAGAGAGTTCTCAAAATTAATGTTTTATTTGAGCTACGAAAAGTTTGTAGGGAATACCAAAACCAGGGTCAAAGTTGACTGCAGTTTAACCAAACAAGGTCAAATGTCCACATGCAAGCTAGATGTTGTACATGTATTGAACCAGACAAGGTCAAATGTCCCTGTGTAAGATGTTGTACATGTATTGAACTTGAAATAGACAAGGTCAAATGTCCCCATGTTAGATGTTGTACATGTATTGAACTAGACAAGGTCAAATGTCCCTGTGCAAAATGCTGTATATGTATTACCCCAGACAAGGTCAAATGTCCCTGTGTAAGATGTTGTACATGTATTGAACTAGACAAGGTCATATGTCCCTGTGTAAGATGTTGTACATGTATTGAACCAGACAAGGTCAAATGTCCCCATGTAAGTTAGATGTTGTACATGTATTGAACCAGACAAGGTCATATGTCCCTGTGCAAAATGTTGTACATGTATTGAACCAGACAAGGTCAAATGTCCCTGTGTAAGATGTTGTACATGTATTGAACCAGACAAGGTCAAATGTCCCCATGTTAGATGTTGTACATGTATTGAACCAGACAAGGTCAAATGTCCCCGTGTAAGATGTTGTACATGTATTGAACCAGACAAGGTAAAATGTCCCTGTGTAAGATGTTGTACATGTATTGAACCAGACAAGGTCAAATGTCCCCATGTAAGATGTTGTACATTATTTGATGTTGCAACATTTGTGATACCACAAAATAAACATATCTTATTATCCAAGGAGACATGTACACAACATCTCAAGTTTTAAACTAGGGAATATATAAACATTGTAGTAACCACAGTATGATCAAAAGTGACACAGAAGACATGGTAGATGCTCTTAATATGGTAAAAACATGTAGATGAATTCCAAGAACATGAAGTACATACAACGCACACTAGTAGTCAAACTATTTTGTATACTATAGTCACAAACAGCGTGATATTTTATTTGTTGATTATATTAAAAAAGTGTTTTGCTCATGACATTAATTGTCCTTGTAATTACTTCATGTTATTGATGATTCCTGTCTTTGTTTACTTCAGGAGTAACCATGGAAACAGACACAGCAAGCATTAGTGGTCCTCCACAGATGGGGGTTGTACAACAACTGTTTAAACGAATTTCAGAGGTAAAAATACATGGAAATTGAATTTTAAGCTAGGTAGCTATATAGCTATAGCTTGCAACCATCAATACAAAATAAAGTGGTCAGTGCAGAAAGCTTTTGAGGACAGTAAGCCAGTTCTGAAAGTTAATATTTTTAATGTAAGCTGTACTAAGGAAATCTTGCAGTGTTACCAGCCCTACACAAGAGTTGAGAGCTTCTTACTGATATATATATATATATATTCAGGGATGATTCCACTATTTGTTTTAAGGCCGCTGAATGGCCCCAAAAATCTCTAGCGGTCCCATTTTAAAACCAGGATACAAAAAACTCCCAATTGAATATTGTCCAAAAAATCGGTAAATCAGTCCGGATTTCTTGAGTTGGTTTTATATTACATTGCTGCCGATATTTCCTGGTGTTGTTGTCACCGCCAACAACAACCACAGACTTGTTCCAGATGCGACATCGGTGTTTAACTAAAGCTTTTGTCAATATCGGCAACCATGCACATGTTCTTGCGATCTACTAATTTACCTAGCATTCATTTCAAAGATCTATGTTGATGGTAGATTAAGGAAATCTCTCAGAAAATGAATGCAAAGTAAACAGTAGATCGCAAGCAAATGTCATAAAACGGTAAGAAACATGGTTGTACCTGTTTATTTACGATGTCAATAAAGTTGTGCATTTGTCATAATTTTATCAGTTCTACCAAAGTCCTGCCACTGTGTGTCATGTATAGTATCTGCAGTTGATAGAAATTATTATAGGAAGCAAAAAGTATTTGTTTATTTAATATAACAAAAGTTTGAAACATGTCTAGAATACGTCAATTTGTGTCTGCATCCATTCTTGAATATAAATATACAGGTATACAAATGACAGTCCCGGCCTTTACATGTTTAATTCAGATGCCATCCTTCCTAAATTTAATGTTATTACTTGGTTTTGCTATTTGAGTAACACTGTGTGAGTTGTTCAATGTTTGTTGTGCTGTCAGAGATGTGACGGTGTTGAACAGTTTTCTACACTTTTATTTATTTATAATATTTTAGTTATATGAATCCATTCATTTCCTTAAGTATCTCTAGAAAGGACAAATAAGATTCTATGTATATCTAAATAAGTTAACTCAACTCGGCTTGCACTTTTCTTTGTATGAAATTACAATAGATTAGATTTATCTTTCATTCATTAATAGGGGCTAGACACAGACTACATATTATGCTAGTGTTTATTATGCTTAATTATTGTTCATGATTATCACATCATTGTTACTCTAAAGGTCAAAACAATCAAAGTTTTAATTTATGCAAAGCAAAATTCCCAATTTGGAAATTTCACAATTGAAATTTCCTGATTTCATTTGGAATCATCCTTGTGGGTAGATAGACAGAAGGACGCACTAGGTGATTCCTACATACCATCCTTGTGGCTAGAGAGACAGAAGGACGGACTAGGTGATTCCTACATACCATCCTTGTGGCTAGATAGACAGAAGGACGGACTAGGTGATTCCTTCATACCATCCTTGTGGCTAGATAGACAGAACGACGGACTAGGTGATCCCTACATACCATCCTTGTGGTTAGATAGACAGAAGGACACACTAGGTGATCCCTACATACCATCCTTGTGGCTAGATAGACAGAAGGACACACTAGGTGATCCCTACATACCATCCTTGTGGCTAGATAGACAGAAGGACAGACTAGGTGATTCCTACATACCATCCTTGTGGCTAGATAGACAGAAGGACAGACTAGGTGATTCCTACATACCATCCTTGTGGTTAGATAGACAGAAGGACAGACTAGGTGATTCCTACATACCCTTTATCTTGGTTTGCTGATTGTATAGTGATACAGCACAACAATGATAAAAATCCTTCCAAACGATTGGCTGAGAAATCAAGAAAGACACTTTTATTTATGTCTTTGGAATAAAATAAATCAACTTACATTGTTGGAATGTTTAACTTGTTTGTTTTCTGGAATGTTCTTTATTTCTCCTTTGACCTCAGTTGATACATTTCCCCTGTCTTCGTTATGATCAGAAAGAGGCTTCGAGCGGCGACCATAACGCTTACCCTCCATTATATACCGAGGTGACACTTCGTCAGACATATCTTCACAAAGAAAATCATTACTGAAGTTTTATATTTAAATTATTAAAAACTGTTACTGTTTATTGTTATGTTGATATTATATCATAAAAATTAAGTAGCCATCTACCATACTTTGACCAGAAAAATCATACCCAAATTATATCATATGTTATTTTTATTGAAATAGTGAATTTTATTTGATTCTATTCAAATTTAACACAAACTAGAGCTGTTGCCAGGCTAATATATTCAGAACATGTAAATGTACAAATCTATTTAAGTCTAGTTATCTCTATCTCTAGTTTTCATCATGCACATCTGCATATAGTACTATCATTGTATGAAGTTTTATTGAAATCCATTAAACCGTGTATGAGAAGTTGCCCTTACGAGATTCATGACATGACAATGTTAAAGTCTAATTATCTCCCCTTGAAATCGTTGGAACGGAAATATTTTTCTTCATGCACATCTTCAAATTGTGTACTATCATTGTTTGAAGTTTGATTAAAATTCATTAAACTGTGTAGGAGGAGTTTCACTTACAAGATTCATTGACAGATGGACAAATGGACAGACAAACTTCTTTTTTCTAGGTGGGGGGGGGGGTATAATTAAAACTCTCAAGATGATGCACAGTCAAGCAAAAAAACGAAAACAAGAACTCAGTGAAACAGTACGGACTCCAAATTTTCCTCAATAATTGATAAAAAAAATTCAAATTTGAAGACAGCTAGTAACTAACTTATCTCTACAGTTCCTTTACAATTACAATTATCACTTTCTTAATACAACTTGTTTAAATATTATATAGGAGTATGTTTATTTGATCGCAAAAGTAAATTCTTTAATATGATATTGATTATAACTGATTTTGGCATGAATCAGTCTTATACAAAACTTACAGAAAGAATAAATACACTGCAGACAGAGTTATCTTTCTTGGTTTTTGTAA
Source organism: Pododesmus macrochisma (assembly GCA_032359645.1). Lineage (NCBI taxonomy): Eukaryota > Metazoa > Mollusca > Bivalvia > Pectinida > Anomiidae > Pododesmus > Pododesmus macrochisma. Next base: position 5,994 of record JAUMGZ010234813.1, on the reverse strand, counting down.
ACAGGCTGACTATTTTCTGAATTAAAGCTGCATTTATTTATTTTGTTTGTTTTAAAAATGTTATTGTTTATTTTCTAAAGAATTGAAAAAAGAGACATAATTTCTGTTTATGTTTTATGTTAAAAGAAATATACAAGTAAAATCCCCAGAAATGAAATCTGTACTTACTAATGTCAACTCGATTACGGTTATTTTCTTGACTATCATCATCACTATATCTGTCACCAACTGAAGTCTGGCAGAGGATTTTTACAAATTTACCCTTAAAGTCTTCAAACTGAATCTGAAAAATGATTTAATTATAAACTTGATCCAAATTTCTATAATATTTGAATATCTTGTGTTAACATGCAGTGCTTACATCTATACCAATACATTTTGGTATAACTTTTATTTTGCATTGTACTGTAATCAGCTGTAATTTAATATAAAATAAATTACCCTGGGCACTGCACTTAAGGCACAAACAATAAAATTTTAAACAAGAAGCCCATTGGGCCTCAACATGCACCTGGATAGATTTCATTTGGTATTAAATAAGCTTATTAGAATCTACTTTTTGAAATATTTTACTGAAAATTCTCAATTCAATCCCCTTTGCACTCCCCTTTTGGGTCCAATCTCCACCATTTGCACAAATTAGTAACCCCTTCTCTGAAGAATGCCTGCTATTTCCAAGTTTGATTGAAATTTTTATGTGGTACTGGTAGCGAAGAAAAGTTATCATATTTCCTCTAGCATTGAATTTTGACCCAAAAACCCATTGTCTATTTTTGCTCCAAGAGTCACACCTTCAATAAACTTGATTCCCTTTGCCCAAAGGTTATTACATATGCTTTATAGTATATAATATTAGATGAAGATTTAAGAAATATTGTCAAATTTCTCCTTTTTGGCACCTGGTGGCACCCTTTGGAGACAAAGCCCCATTATTTAAGGTCATCTGAATCCCTTCCCTAGGGATGCTTCCTACAAAGCTTGGTTGAAATTGGTCCTTTGGTTTTGAAGAAATAAAGTACAATATATGCAATTATGCAATATCCAATGAAAATAATTACCACATCATGAGACAAATTTCCAAGGAGCTGATCTACAATTGACTTAGCTTCTTCACTGAGATGCAACTTATTACAGAGGTCAAAGAGTTGTTGACGATTAAGGAAGCCCTTGCCACTCGTATCACAGAGGTCAAATACTTGGCGTAGTTGTTTTATGTAGTGGTCAGTGTTCTCCAATCCGTCTGCTTCATCCATTACCAGTAATTATACCTAACTGCAATACAATTGATTTAGATGTTAAAGTTGTAAAGAAAAATAAGCATTTCTGGGGACACCATTTTCATTTGATTTACAGGAGTTATATGTGGATGTTCTTAATTTTCAAACTGCTAAGCTAAACTGGGCATCATTTAATTGGGCCTAGGGTATGTTTATCCCCCATCTGTATGTACAGTTTTTGTTGTCACATATAAAATTCCCAGAAGGCATAAACATCATGTGTTATAGCACTATTTTGAAACATTGCTCTCCATAAATTGTTTTGGTGACAATGAATTAAACTGCCTCTAATTTTATAATGAAACAAGAGGCACCACATGGGCCTTAACTGTCACCTGAGTAATCCAAGTCAAATATGTTTTTCAAAATGTACTTAATTTTACCCCTTTTTGCCCTCTTATTGGCTAAAATAGAAACTAGCCCTTTTTATTTGCAAACTTGAAGCAGCTACCTATGGGGATACTTTCTATAAAATTTGGTCAAACTTGGCCCAGCGGTTCTTGAGAAGAAGTCGAAAATGTGAAAAATACCCTATGTCTACTGAAGCACCCCTAGTAGTTAGTTTATGCACAGATTTTTTTCAGTCGCAAACTTTGTAAATATTGGCCCAAGGATCATGCATATCAAATATGAAAATAATCAGAGCATCAGTTTGTGAGAAGATTTTTAAAAATTCACCTAAGTTTATCCCTTTTTACCCCCTTATTTGGCCCCTATGGGGCTAGCCCCTTTTTATTTGCAAACTTTAAGCAGCTTCCCATGCTGGTACTTCCTGCCAAATTTGGTTGAAATTGGCCCAGTAGTACTTGAGAAGAAGTTGAAAGAGAGAAAATTGTCTACTGAAGCGCCCCTTAGTGTTTTGTTTATGCACAATTTTTTTTCTGTTCTCAAACTTTGTAAACATTGGCTTCGGGATCATGCAAATCAAATATGAAAGTAATCAAAGCATCGGTTTGTGAGAAGATTTTTAGAAATTAATCTAATTTTACCACTTTTTGCCCCTTATGGGGACCAGCCCCTTTTCATTCACAAACTTGAAGCAGCTTCCCATAGGGGTACTTCCTACCAACTTTGGTTACAATTGGCCCAGGGGTTCGTGAGAAGAAGTCGAAAATGTGAAAAGTTTACGCACGATATGCAACGACAGACAAATAACGATCACAATAACAAGAGGCCCATGGGGCCTTAATGTCCATCTGGATTGGCATTTGAATATTTTTTATCCTGGGGCCACTCCTTGAACAAACTTGGCTCTCCATGCCCTAAAGTTACTACAAACAAAAGCATTATGAACTAGGCCTTCTAGTTCATATGAATATTTTTGAAATTTTATCAAATTTTCCCCATTTAGGCCCCAAAGTAACCCTCCTTGGGTATCTAGCCCCATCATTTGAACAAATCTGAATCCCCTTCCCCTAAGGATGGCATCTTCCAAGTTTCAATGTAATTGGTCAAGTAGTGTTGGACAAGAAGTCGCAAAAGTGAAAAAGTATCATAATTGCTATATATATAGTGTTGAACTTTGACCTCAAAATGTGTAACCTTTTTTTAACCCAGGGTCAAGCCTTGAAGAATCTCGATTATCCATTCCCTAATGTTACTAAAAACCAAAGCATTAGGCTGTAGGCCATCCAGTTTATTAGAAGATTTTTTTTATATTTTGTCCAATTTTACCCATTATGGCCCCTATAGTGGAGCCCCTGGGGGCTGAGCCCCTTCATTTGAACAAATCTGAAACCCCTTTCAGTAATGATGACTTCTTCCAAGTTTGGATGAAATTGGTCCAGTAATTTTGGACAAGAAGTCAAAAATGGGGAAGTTATCTATTTGCTATAGTGTTGAACTTTGACCCCAAAACTTGTAACCTAATTTTGACCAAAGGTTCACGCCTTGAACAAATTTGGTTCTCTATGCCCTAAACTTACTAAATACCAAAACATTAAGCTCTAGGGTTCTAGTTTATTATAAGAAATTTTTATAAATTTTATCAAATTTTCCCCCTTTTGAACCCCAAAGTGGCACCCCCTGGGGGCTCAGCCCCTTCATTTAAACATATCTGAATCCCCTTTTCATCAGGATACTTCCTACCAAGTTTTGAAAAAATTTGGTCCAGTTATTTTGGACAAGTCGAAAATGTGAAAAGTTAACATGTTTGCTATATATATATATAGTATTGCACTTGACCCCAAAACACGTAACCTATTTTTGAACCCAGGGTCACGCCTTGAACAAACTTTGTTTTCTTTGCCCTATCGTTACTACATACGAAAACATTAAGCTCTAGGCCTTCTCGTTTATTAGGAGATTTTTGAAATTTTGTCAAATTTCCCTCTTGTGGACCCAAAAGTGGCGCCCCCTGTAAACTGAGCCCCTTCATTTCTACAAATCTGAATACCCTTCCCCTAGGGATACTTCCTACCAAGTTTGGATGAAATTGGTCCCGTAATTTGGGACAAGAGGTCGAAAATATTAACTTTGACCCCAAAAGCGTAACCTATTTTTGACCCCAGGATCATGCCTTGAACAAACTAAGTTCTCCATGCCCTAAAGTCACTACATACCAAAACATCAAGCTCTAGGTGTTTTAGTTTGTTAGAAGAAGATTTTTGAAGTTTTGGCAATTTTCCCCCCTTTTTGCCCCCTGTGGCGCCCACTGGGGGCCCAGCCCCTTCATTTGAACAAATCTGAATCCCTGTCCCCTGGGATACTTCCTACCAAGTTTGGATAAAAATGGTCCAGTGGTTCAGGAGAAGAAGTCGAAAATGTTAAAAGTTAACGACGACAGACGGGATTTGTATGAGAAAAGTCCACCTTGGACCTTTGGTCCAGATGGACTAAAAATATATATTAGCTATATCCCAAATTTTCCTCCCAAATTAATTGAAGTTAAGTGTGATTTTTATTTCCCGATACATGTATACTTTCTATATGTTACATTATCTGCTAAACAATTGTACTCCAAACTCCCCCCTCCACCCCAACCCCTTCCACACTAAATGGAAATTATACAAGAGGCCCCATGGGCCTTAACTGTCACCTTAGTAATCCATTTTTTCAAAATGTTCTTTATTTTACCCCCTTTTTGCCCCCACTGGGATGGGAACTGGCCTCTTTTATTTTCAAACTTGAAGCAGCTACCTAATAAATGGCCATCTTAAAATTTTACTCCTGGATGTTGATTGGTTGATGGATCCAACCAACCTTAATGTTCTGGAAACAGCTATAGTAATATTGGGACGGCATAATGTTTGTTCAAATTTGGCCAATCAGCAGGGTAATAATTAGCTTGAATACATTTAAATAGTAGTGCTCAGAGGTATAGGTATTGTAGGACACTGAATGGGAAACTTTAAACAAGTCATAGCAGGCCCTCAAAATATTCTTCGCATTATTATCTACGACTGTTCTCCATGCCTTAAAGTTACTACATACCAAAACATTAAGCTCTAGTCTTTCCAGTGTATAAGAAGATTTTTGAACTTTTGTCAAATTTTCCCCCATTCGGCCCCAAAAGTGGCGTCCTTTGGGGCCCCAGCCCCTTCATTTGAACAAATATGAATTCCCTTCCCCCATGGATGACTTCTACCAAGTTTGGATGAAATTAGTCCGGTAGTTTTGAACAAGAAGTCAAAAATGTGAATAGTTAACAATTATTTGTTATAGTGTTGAACTTTGACCCCAAAACGCGAAACCTATTTTTGACCCAAGAGTTAATTTTTTTATTATCTTAGGGTCACTCCTTGAACAAACTTGGTTCTTCATGCCCTAAAGTTACTACATACCAAAACATTAAGCTCTAGACCTTCAAGTTTATTAGAAGAATATTTTTGAAGTTTTGACAAATTTTAGCCCTTTTGGCCCCCTAGTGGTGCCCCTTGGGGGCCAAGCTTAAGCCCCTTCATTTGAACAAATCTGAATCCCCTTCCCCTAGGTATACTCCTTTCTAAGTTCGGATGAAATGGGTCCAATGGTTTAGGAGAAGAAGTCGAAAATGTGAAGAGTTTACGACGGACGGATAACGGGCGACGGACAGGATTTGTATGAAAAAAGTCCTTTGGTCCAGATGGAATAAAAATGTAATTACTTATTTACGGGTCATAGGGGCAAAATTATGATATGTTTTGTTTAGGGTTTGACATTACCATGGTTACATCCAGAAAAGAGTAGATTTTTTGGGGGACATAATTTAGTTTGTGTCTTGTAATCATACAATTGGAACTGTATCAACACAGTAACTGTATCAACATAGTAACTGTATCAACACAGTAACTGAATCAACACAGTAACTGTATCAACACGGTAACTGTATCAACACGGTAACTGTATCAACACAGTAACTGTATCAACACAGTAACTGTATCAACACGGTAACTGTATCAACACAGTAACTGAATCAACACAGTAACTGTATCAACACAGTAACTGTATCAACACAGTAACTGTATCAACACACTAACTGAATCAACACAGTAACTGAATCAACACAGTATCTGTATCAACACAGCAACTGAATCAACACAGTAACTGAATCAACACAGTAACTGTATCAACACAGTAACTGTATCAACACAGTAACTGTATCAACACGGTAACTGTATCAACACAGTAACTGTATCAACACAGTAACTGTATCAACTTACTAACTGTATCAACACAGTAACTGAATCAACACAGTAACTGTATCAACACAGTAACTGTATCAACACAGTAACTGTAT
>JAUMGZ010234791.1:0-10879 GCA_032359645.1 Pododesmus macrochisma | reverse complement strand
CATTTAAACCAAAGGACCAGTCGTCGTATTGGATTATCATAATAAAACGGAAAACATAATTGTAATCCATTGACCTGTTTGTTCTTCTTCGTCTACTTGTTCTTCAGTTCCTGTTGCCTCTTCTATTCCTTTCTAGCTGTTCGTTTTTCTCGCTCTTTGTCACGATATCGGTGAAATATTCTATAAATGACGTAACACCTAATTAAACAAGCACGCCTTTTTCATAAAGTGTAGAGCCTAAATCTGCATATCAACACTGTATGTTATTGCGATTGGGTTACAAGCATTCTCCTATAGACACATTACAGTTAAAAACACTGATTCATAACGACCATATTGTTGTCTCATAAAAACATCTTAGTCGTCATAATTTGAATATTTCAATACAGAATAAACATTTTTCTTATTCAAAATGGACAATTTGGTGCCAATAATTGGCGTGTAAAATATTCACATGTAATGTGACATCTACCGTCAGTAATACATGTACGCTCATCTGGAATGGGCAATTTTAAAACTAACAACCAATATTGTACATAACAGCTCGTTAAGTGACAGTTTAAATTGGCTTCAATATATTTAATACGTTAACAGTCTAAAACGATTCACACAGAGATGTCTTAAGATTTGTGTGATAACGTGTATGCTCACTGTCGGCTACTAATGTCGTAAACTGGAGCGAAAGAGATCTTGCAAAGCCTTGACTCCAGTTGAGCATAGTGACTTTTATTTTGGGAACACATATTCTACTAAATATGACCCTTTTTAAGAATGAAACATTTTGTCAAAGCTAGCGGTTTTAACGATTTGTAGAAAGAAAATGAAAAATAAAGAAATTTCAAAGAACCAGAAAAATGTTCCAAAGTACAAAATGTTATATCTGCTAAAATGGGTTTGGTAAGATCTGAATAGGAGGGAGTGTTGGCCGATGGAAATACAATGTAAAGGATAATCATTAAGTAAGAATACACCATGCAAATGTTGAGATCATCTACCACCAAGGGGCGACGTAAGACGGTCATTTAAATGGTGCGACTCAAACGTAGAACGGGTTCTTTCTTATATCCCACCATTGAGAATATGCCTCATGCATGGATTATTTAAGCATTTAACTGCTTTCAGTTAGCAATCATATCTCCTATGAGTGCCAGCTGAAACATTTTAATACATAATTTACCATTAATTATCCTAATGTATCACGCACTTTATGTTCTATGGAGAAACTAAACGATAAACAATGGGAAAAATAACACTGAACAATAAGTAACACCGTTGCCTTGCATTGGCATTGGCGATATGAATGTCAACCAAGTTCGGTTCGAATATATTGTGGCATCGGCATTGCTATGCTCGTTTAGCAATTTTTTTGAAACAATTACAATTATCTGTTCTGTGAGCGTTAGATTTTCTTTTGTTTTTAGGTTTGTTTTCTTTTCGTTATTGTATATAAAGATATTGATACAGTTGTTTAACTCCTGCACTTTAAACAAGCGAGTCCTTTTGTAAGTATAAGGTACATATGATGTATACACATGGAGACAGACGTATAAACAACATGGAACTCGATGGCGTACTAGCGTCACCCTTTCTTGTAATATGACGGAGACTTATTCATGATGGAGTAGCGAGAAAGCTCGGGACAAAGGCCAACCCTGTTACAAACAGTTACAATATCGACCAGTACTGTATTAAATAGCTCGTGATTGATAGAAAATCTATTAATAATACATTTTAGGGGATAAAGAGCAGTGAAACAGCTGCTTTGAATGTCACAGTCAATAAGTGTCGTGTAAACAAAAATATTCCTTTGTAAGTAACAAACAACAACACCGGGATTAGTTCCAGACGTGGGCAGAATGTAGGTGGCGGGATTTGTTGAATATTCTTATTAATCGCGTCAATGTAATTGCTTTCGAAAGGGACAACAACCTTATTTGAGCATATCAACAAGAAACACGGTGTGCGTGCGGTTGGAAGGAATAACAGAGATTGAGAGAGTAAAACATAGAGAAAGAGAGAGAGAGAGAGAGTTTATGGACTCGTCACAAGCGCAACATATTTCTTCCCTACAACACGTAAAGATAACAGTATTTCATAATCATAACAAACATCGAATATGTGATAATATGAACTGTTACATTAAAAAAGAAAACTAGACACTATTTCTTCTGAGTTCCTTGTTTTGACCATGCAATACAAAAAGGAAATATAAATTTTATAATGGAATTTATCATGTAGATAAGATGACATCAGATTAGAGTATACTTTTGTAAAAATATAATACTGTCTTAAAGTACTGCGTTGTTTAAAAATCCTTTGCATTAATTAACAATCGTCGTGTATTTAATACAAAAATTCAACATAATAAATCTTTGTTTTTGTGAGCGTAAAGCTACATTTGTGTCTTTCTTTTTTCGTGTTCCATAATCATTTAACTGTCAATTCTTTCCTGCGTCGTCGTGTTTCAGTTTTAGTTGGCTCTATCTAGGCATAGTTTCTTTGTATTCAAGATGAAATATTGTTCATGAACAGGTTTTATTTTGAGTTTCTGAGATATTTATCATTTCTCGACCGGGACAACAAATCCCTTGAGTAAATCCATTCATATAATCGATGTTAAAATAGTGCGTGTATCATTTGAGTGTACTCGTGGTAATTGGCGTGCATCTATTTCAGAATGGCCATAAATAAAGAAGTACGAGCCGATACGACGTAATTGGACATCATCTTGCACCAGCTTTAGGCTTGAGAATGGACGCAAATCCATTCATTTCAGTCGTACATTGATTTCGGATCCTCACCGAGATTTTTACTGCGGTTTAGTTATATGATCGGATTTAAACAATCCCTTATCTATGCTTCTTTGGAATGTGCGTTCAACTCTGACATTTACTTGACATTTTTTAGTCTCTTATATGGCATTCTTAGAAATAGACCTATAAACTGTAAACAAAGAATAACAAGAAAACGTCAAGGGTACGTATAATTGTCTTCACATCCGAGACTCTGCGAAGACATCAAAGCCAGTCTTTGGAACGTACCAGCAAATTGGTTATTGGATATGTAACAAATGGCATTTAAAAGCGTATAAAATGTATTGATATATAAAAAATTAATGGGAAAACCACCGAAGGGTTAAAGACAGCTACTTGAAATTAAAATAAAAGATTTATATTATAAGTTCTGCCCCTGTTCTACAGCTGGATCAATAAAACACGCGAAATCAGCTGCATATAAGTAAAAATCCATTTTCTCTTGAATAAAGACAATACAGTTAAAGGATCTCTCTCTCTCTCTCTCTCTCTCTCTCTCTCTCTCTCTCTCTCTCTCTCTCTTTTAATGTCGCTTTTGTATATAATTGAGCATGACAAACGTGTGTGTGACCATGTCATTTCATTGGGCTATGTTGCTGCGCGTCTTTACCTTTATATTTTTTTTTCTTTCGTCGTACTTCTTTATGTCAGGTCAAGATGGTTATTATTTACTTTTTCATATGTCCTGTTCGTTCAAATACATAAATATGATATATATTACCTATGTGAAGTAGTAAATACGACAAAACCAAGACGATAGTCTAAGGCCGTAAGTCCATGGACAAGGGCAAACAATAGGAAAACGTGGGACGCACTCAGAAAAAGAACCAAATTTACATGATTTAACTAAAAAAGGAAACATCACGAACTTCTTTTAAAAAAAGTAAAATCACAAGCAATTCTCTATGTTAAACGTTTACTTGTGCATGCCTTTTTTTATCGAATACATCCTTTCATTTATTCTCGATACTGACATAACGACCAAAGAAGTCTTAGGCATGCCAGCTTTCATGACAAGTCTTTGAACCAATTACTCGCACGAATCTCAGCAAAGGAAAACAATCTCAAACTCAATCATACTTTCTATATTTGGACTTTAAAAGACTTGCGTTGAAGCAATTTTTAAGAATCCTTGCAACCTTTTGTGACATTTCATATCTAATGGATAATAAGAACGGATATCAAAGCTCTGGGCTACGCGTATTTTCTCGCGGACGTACGCTCAAGTCCTCCTGCCGTTCGAGGGAAATGAAATCCATCGGGATTCAGCGAGAAACCATTTAAAAACTTTTCTGCGTTTAGCATGACCTTAAAATGCGTGCTGTAGATCACAACAGACGACGGTAGCCATTAAGATGTAAATTTGAAAGAGGTTTCAAAGATTTCTTTGTGGTAGATCTATTGAAAACGTCTTGAGAAAATCAATTAGAATAGAAGCCATTTAATGCCCTGGAGCAAAGTTAGATTGACATTCATATTTGTCATACATGAGAAGGAGCCATGGAAACTGAACTTATAAACATTATTTATTAAATAAAAATATCTCCGCTAAATAATGTGCTGTTCCTGTAACGATTCATCTTGAAGAAAGATAAGAGATTCTATTTAAGTTTTGTTGCAGTATTTAATTAAGTGTCGAGTTTGTCGTATTAGTACTATTGTTTTATTTGATATCGTATTGGTAAGTCCCATATCGAAAGCTAATGCGATACGTTGTCGTACAATAAGGTTATAATAAATATGTACAGTCGATCATCAAGGTGTAACTATACTTTAAGAGTCATACTGACATTTGTAGGTTTGAAATAAATCTGACTCAGTGCTTGTTTTTCAATAGCTATAGAAGATAAAAGATTAGCACACAAGCGAGATCACTCGTAAAGCAAATCTCATGGTACATTAAATGAAACGTTTGGGAAATAAAGAAAACGTTGTTTTTTTTCAAATATCGAGAACATTAGACCATTGTAACGACTTCACCAATCATTCAATAAAGCCACAGAAAACACTAACTTGCAAACTGAAATCGTCCTAAAGCATGCACGGAAACAATTTACTCAGTTGATCTGTTTTTCTTTTCTTGCAATTATGTGAAATTATCTTGTTTGTTGTTCCCAAGTAAGCAGTTATAGTAATTTAACCTTTTCACTCTTGCCGTCAAACATATGATCTCATTATGTTTCGGTCAACATTACTATCTCTTCCCATCATTCTATCTTCTTCCGCTTCAGACAACCCGTGAAGAATTACAACAAACGTGGTGTAAACAACACCAAATAACGCGAATACTGTTGCAAATAACGTGCTAAATGACAATTATAACCAGTCTGTTTCGTATTTTCGTATCGTTGACCTACGACTAATGCCAGTACAAGAGTTGCTACAAGACAATTGAAATCTCCAATCCATTCACTGTTGATGGCCTGCACGCCACAACCAGATGCGTCAATTTGCCGCTGAAAATTAACAGTACGGTAGGTTTCGTGTCTATTGCCATCGTTCAGAGATGCCAAAACCTTCTATGGGAGTCTGGGTATAATATGGAATTTAAGAATGATTGAAGCATGTGTAGCTCTCATGGTCTGACAGTTAGTGTCTTGAAGGTTACATGTAATTTGAAATATTAGACATAGAAGGCAAATGTGAATGTCATATCTGACCAACGTGATTGCGTTTGTCGATCTGTTAAGTTCAATACTAGTGTCATTTCCATAACAATAATCATCAAAAATTAACTCTCTAACAACTGATTCTACTGTTGTTTGTTTGTTGGTATGTCAGATATTTATTTTGCTTACAATTTGGAATTCTTAGCATATGTTTGCATTTGCAGCTTGAAATTGAATTGAATATTATTCTAATTGTTGTTTTTATAAAAGACAGATTCAACAACAACCGCGACTAAAATGTTAAATGAGTTCTTTGTTCATCGTTCAAAACCATAACAACCAGTTTTGTGTCACCTTTGATGATTTCGAGGAAAGCAAAACATAAATGTGCTGTGTTTTTGTTAAATTAAATTCGTGTATCTTTTCTTTTTTTTAGTATTACCCAATATTACGCTGTGTAAGGGTAATGAAATTCAAGCACTATTTTCCTACCGAATTAAAAGTTAATCTGAGGTATACTGACATGACACTAGAATTCACTGTACAATATGATAATATTTGCAGTTTTGTTAAACAAGGATGTCATAGCGATAGCCAATGCCGAATATGCTGTTTATATTTTTTTAATCTACAGTGAAAAAAAACAAGAAAATGGGATCATCAGACCTGAGACAGGCTTTAAAATGTTGTCTAACCAACTTAATGATTGAGAGGACTTCGCGCATGACCCAAAGCCAATCTACGACTTGTTTCGTGAATTTTAGAGTTGAAACAAGATCTTAAAAATTATGACCCATAATATAACCATAGAACATAGTAAATATATATATATATATGTATAAACCAACATGAATGGATAAGTAAATCGAAAAACCAAGACGATATTCTAGGCCGTATGTCCATGGACATTGGCAAACAATAAGAAAACTTTGGACGCACACAGAAGTTGAACACAATCTTAACATACATCTTAAACTTAAAACGTAATTTGTGTGACAGACAAATCAAACACAACTTCTCGTTATTTATCATCATGAGAAATATATCTATTATTTTACCGACAGTAATAAAAAGTTGAATGGTGGTTCCAGCAGAAGCAGACGGCCTAAGATTATCTATGTTTCAGCAGAGGCCAAAGATTTGCTCTGTTTCAGCAGACGGCCAATGATTGGCTATGTTTCAGCAGACGGCCAATGATTGACTGTGTTTCAGCGGACGGCCAATGATTGGCTATGTTTCAACAGATCACCAATGATTGGCTATGTTTCAGCAGGCGGCCAATGATTGACTATGTTTCAGCAAACGGCCAATGATTGGCTATGTTTCAACAGATCACCAATGATTGGCTGTGTTTCAGCAGAAAGCCAATGATTGGCTCTGCTTCAGCAGACGGCCAATGATTGGCTATGTTTCAGCAGACGACCAATGATTGGTTGTGTTACAGCAGACCACTGATGATTGGTTATGTTACAGCAGACGGTCTATGATTGGCTATGCTTCAACAGGCATATGTTTTAGCAGACCTGCAATGCTTGGTTATGTTTCAGCAGACCACCAATCATTGGCTTTGTTTCAACAGACAACCAATCATTGGCTATGTTTCTCCCTTAGTGAGACGATCATTTGTATACGTTGTAGTCGATGTAATACGTCAAACAGCAGTAGTAGACTGGTTACTGGGGAGTTATGTGAATCATTCATTGGTTTAGCCACATTACTGCATCTTCTGTCACTACAACTTTCACATCATTTGTTTACTTTTTTGTGTCTTTATCAGTTTCTTATGTTTACATGCCTGGAGTAAGTACTGTAATTTACTGTTCATGTTTCCGTAGACTGATGATAGAGTATGTACAATTAACGAACATCTGTCTATAATGTCGGGTTCTTTAATCAAGAACATAAAATGATGTGTGTTACAATGAAATGTCGTGATAGGAAATGATTTGCTCTGCACTTCCTTGATGTACGGCAATCACATGCACGTGGGTGTCGGTGGAATGTGAAGAACAATCGACTGATTATAGGCCATTTAATTGTCTTTGGAGACACATGATAGCTTGTGTACTTCACAATTATCTATCCGGGTTCTTTAGCCTCCCAAATCAAACATAAGATTGCGCTCACATTAGTTTTAAGATTGTTTTTACTTGTGCGCAGATATATGTGGAAGTTTTTGTTTATTTTGTCATATTCCCAGTGCTGTCGTTACGTAACGTCACATCCAGTGGTCGGTCCGCGTATCGTAGATCCCGTTTGATTATGTTAAAGAATTATAGAAAAGACCACATATAAAGTAAAACACAGGAGAAAAAAGTCCATTAGGTAAATCTAATTGATGTTGCGGGGGTGGGGTCGGGGTAGGGTTGGTGTCAGAACTATTTTGACGTCTGTATAGGGGGACTAAGACAGATGTGCTCTTTGATGCCTAATTATAAACACAAATTTTTAGTTGTTAAGACTGTTGGGAGGGACAGGAGAACCAGCGCCTATGTGAGAGTTTGGGGGGGGGGGGTGCCGCTATGCTCCATGACGTCTTAACTCAATTTGATCCGCTGTAGACAACTTTGTAGATTACCTCCCTTTTATGTTCTTATCGACCTCACCTAACTGCATGTTCGATATTCATTTAATATATCTAAAAAGATCCAAAAAAAAGTTTAACAAAATATTGACAAAGTTAAGATATAGGGAATCACAGTGTGTATTGATGTAAACCCTTATTCATACCGGCAAGACCAACACTAGTCTTTTATCCTCAAGCTCATTACAGCAGTAAACGGTATTTATGTCGCCTAAGAAACGGTATTTATGTCGCCTTAGAAACGGTATTTATCTCGCCTTAGAAACGGTATTTATCTCGCCTTAGAAACGTTATTGACTTCCACTAAACGGTATTTATCTCTTCTTAGAAACGATATTCACCTCAACTAAACGGTATTTATCTCTCCTTAGAAACAGTATTATCTCGCTTTAGAAATGTTATCTCTCCCATCTTAACAACATCATTTGTATCCCCATAACAACGGTATTCATCACTCCTTAGAAACGTTATTTGTCTCGCCTTAGAAACGATATTGACCTCCACTAAACGGTATTTATCTCGCTTTAGAAACGATATTGACCTCCACTAAACGGTATTTATCTCTCCTTAGAAACGGTATTTATCTCGCCTTAGAAACGTTATCTCTCCCATCTTAACAACATCATGTGTATCCCCATAACAACGGTATGTATCACTCCTTAGAAACGATATTTATCTCTCCTTAGAAACGGTATTTATCTCGCCTTAGAAAGGTAATCTCTCCCACCTTAACAACATTATGTGTATCCCCATAACAACGGTATTTATCACTCCTTAGAAACGGTATTTATCTCGCCTTAGAAACGCTATTGACTTCCACTGAACGGATTTTATCTCTTTTCAAATTTTGTGGGGATTTTTTCTTCTAAAAGTCCTGTATATTCTGTGTACGGATATTTAATTTCTGTCTAAATATGATTTTAAAAAAAACTAATTAACATTGTATTAACACCACAAATAACTTGGTTATTTGTTACAATTTCGTTTATAAATGTGAGAACTATTTAGGAACTATTTCATCAATGGCTATCTGTAATTCCACAGATAGATTAGTGGCTAAGATACACATAATGTAACGACACAGGTTTAACACATTTTACGGTGTTCAGCGTTTGTTATTAAATAAATCATTATAGATTTCTGAACTGTCTGACTTTAACAAATCCCACCCATGAGAGTGCGTTTACAAAAGTAAATTTGAGAATACATCTCTCAGATGTCATGTGTTTTAGGAGTCCATTTTAAAGATTTCATTAGGATACAGAGTACTGATCCCCCGTGTTACCGTGTGTTTACGTGATGTAGTTGATTACATAAATCAGATACTGGGTTTCCATTTATGCTTCCAGCTTATGTCTTCACTCTAATTTGTCTTCAGTGAAATTTAAAAATCGATGTGAATAGTCTTGCGTAACTAATTCCACGCTGCGCCCTCGTGTCTTTACTCGGGCTCACTGGGAGTTGCTTCCTCTCTATATGTATTTATATTGAACCCCACTGTTAGAAGTGTCGCAATGCATGCCTGGACTGACAGTCGTTTATATTGACATCGTCCTTACTCCTTAATGGAATCTGGAGTTATGATTCTTAAATTGAATCTTGAGTTATATTTCCTTTGTTTTTACTCTTTAATTGAATCTTGAATTATGACTTCTTTTTCTTTACTTTTGATAGAAATGTTAGCTTTTTCTTTACTTTTGATAGAAATGTTAGCTATATTTACTTCGTCTTTTCTTTGTAATTGAAACTTGAGATAACGTTTAATGTAAGTAATAATTAGGATTCTCGTCCGTCTAATGTTAGTTATTTGGTTCATATTTAAATACATCTTAGACACACGTGACGTAATCAATACCTTACTGTATCCAGTTTGCATTATAGAACTGAAAATACAGGGCTACTTCGGCAAGGGTTGTTTGACGTTTTCCTATTCCATGTATAATTGACTTGTTTGGGTTTCCAAGCATATTTGGCCTCCAAATGTCAAACACCTTTCAACATTCATCAACAACAAGAAGCGAATCTAGCACTGTGGAGAAATTTATGTTATACACGACACTACGACCAAACTAAAGTCGGTTTGGAAGATCATGCTGTTGGTCGTGTTTCATTATACAGGTTGTGACGTAAATCTGATTCACAATTGGACAAACCAGAGAGAAAAGACTTAGTCCTGTTCTAGTGTGAGCCTCGTTTTGAGCTATGACAACATGGATAAAGTTTTAAAATAATACCAAATCGTAATATCTTGGTAAATTCCGGTGAAGCATACCCCGAATTAGGACGTATGAAATCGCTATATAAGTAAAAATTACTCACGACATATGTCACTGTGTTGGCGTTACAACGTTTGATATGTGTGTAAACAGGACTTGACTTTACATTTCTGTATTACATACTTTTTGGAATAAGGCAACGAATCGGTGACATGATATATAAACAGGCTCTTTTTTCTTGGTGATCATTTCATAGGAGAAATAATACTTACTATCGAGTTGCTTCGGATCTATCTATAATAATTAAAGTTTCCGAATATTATAAACATACGAGGTATGATTCCGAGTTAGGCGGACTTTACCGAGATGTTACGATACTAAAAAGTACCGAGCGCTTACTGTAGGATTTAAGGGAAAGTTAGTGTTCTATGAAAGCTCGCGTAACAAGCAAATTGTGCTAGAATATGATAAACATGCTACTTGCCGACTCCCCGAGAAAATTTTATTTTATAATTTTTAGTTGCAATTTTAAACAGAATCTATAAAATTCAATGTGTGATGTACGTAATCACCGCACATTGTTCATATACATCCACAAACGTAATAACATGTTCATGTCCTTCAAATATAATGTAAATATCAAAACTTTTACATTAA
>JAUMGZ010234780.1:0-10879 GCA_032359645.1 Pododesmus macrochisma | reverse complement strand
TTCAGCCATATTGTGTTACCGTATGTTCAGCCAAAATGTGTAAACAGTATGTTCAGCTATATTTTGTTTACCGTTTGTTCAGCTACATTGTGTTAACTGTATGTTTAGCCATATTGTGTTAACGTATGTTCGGCCAAAATGTGTTAACCGTATGTTTAGCCACATTGTGTTTACTGTATGTTCAGCCACACTGTGTTTACCGTATGTTAAACCACAATGTGTTGACCCTATGTTCAGCCAAATTGTGTTACCGTATATTCAGCCACATTGTGTTTTTCGTATATTCAGCTCATTGTGCTTACTGTATGTTCAGCCATATTGTGAAACCGTATGTTCAGCAACAATGTGTTACTGTATTTTCAGCCACATTGTGCTTACCGTATGTTTAGCCATATTGTGTGTACCGTACATTCAGCCACATTGTGTTTACCGTATGTTCAGCCACATTGTGTTACTGTATATTCAGCTCATTGTGTTTACTGTATGTTGAGCCACATTGTGTTACCGTATATTCAGCCACATTGTGTTACTGTATGTTCAGCCACATTGTGTTTACCATTTGTTTAGCCATATTGTGTGTATCGTACTTTCAGCCACATTGTGTTTTCTGTATGTTCAGCCACATTGTGTTTACCGTATGTTCAGCAACAATGTGTTACTGTATGTTCAGCCACATTGTGTTTACTGTATGTTCAGCCACATTGTGTTAACTGTATGTTCAGCCACATTGTGTTTAACATTTGTTCAGCCACATTGTGTTTTCCGTATGTTCAGCCATATTGTGTTACCGTATGTTCATCCACAATGTGTAACTGTTTATTCAGCCACATTGTGCTTACCGTATGTTTAGCCATATTGTGTATACTGTTGGTTCAGCCACATTGTGTTTACGGTATGTTCAGCCATATTGTGTTACCGTATGTTCGGCCAAAATGTGTTAACCGTATGTTCAGCCACATTGTGTTTACTGTATGTTCAGCCATACTGTGTTTACCGTATGTTAAACCACAATGTGTTGACCCTATGTTCAGCCAAATTGTGTTACCGTATGTTCAGCCACATTGTATTAACGTATATTCAGCTCATTTTGATTACTGCATGTTCAGCCAAATTTTGTTACCGTTTGTTCAGCCACATTGTGTTAACCGTATGTTCAGCCACATTGTGTTACCGTATGTTCAGCCATACTGTGTGTACCGTATGTTCAGCCACTTTGTGTGTACCGTATGTTCAGCCACATCGGTTACCGTATGTTCAGCCATATTGTGTTACCGTATGTTCAGCCATATTGTGTTTACCGTATGTTCAGCCACATTGTGTTGACCGTTTGTTCAGCCACATTGTGTTACTGTATATTTAGCCACATTGTGTTTACCGTATGTTCAGCCACATTGTGTTTATTGTATATTCAGCCAAATTAGAAAAAAAGACTTATACTTATGGTGGTAATTCCCCTCCATAATAATGAACATCATAGTGCAATAGTATAAAATATTGCTTAAACATTAAGGAGGCACACAGGTCTGAAGTTAAATTTGAATTTTACATTCGTGTCAGCGTCATCTGGCGCACAGGTAAGACACTACACATCACCGCCAAGCAAGGGCTGTGATCATTTCACAGTCAGGTATGTATTTTGTAGTCATATAACCTTACTATCGCCTCTTAATAAAATGTTTTAAAGAACAATTCAAAAGCATAATGACATTGTGACGGTTAACACTGAGTCACCAAGGGGTATTAAGTTCGGGTATAACTAATTGATCAAAATTGATAATTTGATATGTATGACACTTTTTAAAAAAAAAATAAAGTCGATGACCCCACATTTTGTATATGCCTATTTAAAGATAATACATATAAGCATGGCCATTGGGATACGTGACGAAATTTAACATATAATTTCTGTTTTATTGAACAATTCATGTAAAACAACATGTGAAAATTTGTGATATTTGTCTTTTATGGTTTTTTTTAATTTATGACTTATCTTACACGAGGCATATATATTAAATTGTTAAGCAGTGTGCAATGCATTTCTGTTAAAAAATATTTCTTTTTTTTTGGCCCCAAACACTTAATATAACAAACCTCTGTGTTGAAAAAACAAAGTCGATGACCCCTTATTGTTTCACTTATTTAACATCTACTGATATTGGGAAACATTTGTTGAAAGTTTTATAAAAATCTAACGTATACTTTTTAAATGATTGCTGACCTTGAATCCTCCTTAACTGCCGGAGCCGTAGCTCATTTTGCCTGAACATTTGGACCGCGATAGATGGAAAGGCTTAAACCAGATACGGTTACGGCTCATGTCTAGGTACAATCAAGAATAGATATATATATATATATATATCTATATATATATATGTTTAAATTACAGCGACGTCTAGGTAGGTGTCTTCATCTGTTTCTGTCCAGAACAATCAAATGTCTGTTGCTGAAGTGAGGTGGTGTCCACATCTATTCCAGGTTATTTTTCAGGCGTGATTATAAAGGAGGCAGTCAGGAGGTACTTTCTCCGGGGCCTTATATGTGCTATAAGTATTAACAAAAACATGTGCAAACTGACTCTACGCCAACCAAATAGGGTACAGCCGAGAGTTTAAAGCTTGTAAAAATAAAAGAAGTTCGTCTGAAACGTGTCTAGAAGGTGATATTGGATCGCTTATGCAAAACCAACATAAAAACGTTTTACTCAAAGCTTAGCAGATGAAAAAACAAAAAATTACCTGGTGCCTAATTGAATTTCTTTGTTTACATTTAAAAAAGCTTGCATCTTTGGTAGTAAGCAATACGTGTTGTAATATCTATTATGTCAATCATGCACCGTGTATTTATGATTTTTTTTTTGGCACTAATTCTTACTTGTTTCGTACTTTTGTAGTCCAGTTAATGTTTTGGAAGAGTACTTTAAATCTACAAACATCGACCAGAATCCTTTTCTAGTGGAACCGACACAGAAAGATAAAACGAAAGCTAAAAACAGGTAAAATGAGTTTGAAAGAAGTAAAAACGACAAACCAAGACTACATTAACATGAACGTCAGTCCACGAACATGGGAAATTTAAAGAAAAATGTGCACGTGAAAATGACAATGACAAATTTATTTCATAAAGAACTGGATATTACAGCGCAGGGAAAATACACAATTAAATACATACTTTCTCACATACCAGGAAATACATCATTTATACATTTGCTGGCATTTTAACCTGGAGGACACACTCTTTCCTTAAAAACATTGATAAATTGTTCAGACATTCTTTAAACTTTTTCTATTTTTGGTGTTAAATAATTGTTTAAATTTAATACATTTTTGTTTTGTATAATATCTTTTATGTAAAAATTCTATTCTGTTGTTGGTTAATTGATCATCTGTACAAATAAACAAATAATAGAAATCTTCAGCGACTGGGACGGACGTAAAAAAGAAAAAAATACAATTATTAACTAAAAACAAATCACGAGTTTCTATTAAATATATGAAGAGAAACCAGGTGTTTACCATGGAGTAAGCGTTTCCTGCCACATTGTACACATGTGTCACCCGCCGCCATGTTCTCGTTCCAATCACCTTAATCGTCGGTGGCATCAGGTTGTTTGACTATTTTCATTGCACTTTCCTTTGATTGTGTTTAGATGATGTCTTGTCACTGAAAAAAAAACAGTTTTGATGTTATAGAGAGATTATTATTACCTCATCGTGTATTTTGCGCATTTCTCTTTCGAATGCTAACCCGTGTCTATGGACTCCAGTTCAATGGGAAAATGAGTCCGATTATTAAACAGTATTCTATAAAAAAAAAAATTAACATTCGTCACATCAACATATAGTTTTTTGTTACCAGATAAGGATTGACTGGCATAAACCATAATGGTAGAAGAGACTTTATAAGCAGACGACTTAATCCTGACGGACGATCACAACCAACAGTGCAGAGGATTAAGTGACTACTACATGTAAGACTTGACTTTGCTGTATAAAAATGTTCACAGCCCAGAGTAAATGTGAGATTACCAGACGACTTAGATCAAACTCCACTGAATGAAGGACGGTCACTTCCTATAATGTAGAGGGAATTAACAGACTACTACCTGACTCCACCGACGGACGGACAATCATTAGAATCACAGTAATTTAGAATTTAAATAACACACATTGATACATTGAACCACAGAGCTATTTGTAGGCTCCCATACGACTTGGACATTAATTTAAGTTAACTGCTGCAGATCCGCACTCTGAACAAATATTAGACTGTACTATATAGTATTTTAGACGTTTTGCTGATCTTGTTGTTGTTTGTTGGTACTATTCTTATTGTTGTTGTTTAATCGTTTTGTTGATACAGATTAAAAGATGTCTCCTACTATTTCTTAGCTCTTTTTAAATGCAATTTCGTACATGCATAGACTTGCGAAGTTCATTCAAAGTGTTTGAATTGTATCTTATTGCTGGAGTTATTTTCCTTTCATGCATACATGTTATACTTCTGAGTGTTGAAATGTTTTCTTTTGTTTTGTAGTGTTGAAGACAGTTTACCAAACTATAAGGAACTACCACAATTTGTTAACGCACTGCTTAACAATAGTAATATAGCTGATCCTTTAAAGTCCCAATTCAAACTCTCAGCCACAAGTAGCGTTCCATACAAGGTGGGCGACTACGTGAATGTGGAGATTACGTTGTTCGACAAAAGTGGGGCACGGATTACACGGGGTGGGGATATGTTACGAATTTGGGGAACTGGAAACATATCACCAAATACAAAGACAAACGTTGCTGGATCTGTCACTGATAATGAAGATGGAACTTATTTAGGAACGATACTGCTACCATGGAAATCTAGAATTGTAATTCACTGTAATATTAGTCAGACGTTCCAGGTTAAGAAGTCCATGATGGCGTATACCGATACGTTTGGCTCTGCCATGCTAATCACTGGACGATATGAAAAGCTTGACGAGAATACGAAAACCACTGTAACGGAGGACACTGGATGCAGTCCCATTCCAACTCAAGTGAAGGAAGGAGAACTCTGCAACATGACCGAAAGAAACCAGGGAGTAATATGGTACTGTGAAAAACCCACAAATTCATTTCTGACTTGTGATGATTGGACAAGAGTTAACATTGAGGGTCATTCCATGCCAGGACAGTTCCATCCGGTCATTCGGTAAGGTTTAATTTTCAAATCGACAGGATAAACTAACAATTGAATAGAATAGAAAAAGGCAGTCAAACATTCATATAGGTGAAAATAGCAAGACAAACAGACGACCACACATGGACGGACATTTACAGACAAAAAATATTACACGCAAAACGACACAGACATAAGGTCGGAGGAAAACAAGTATATACGGTGGGAAATATATAAACATAAGAAATAAGCAAACAAACGACCGGACGGACGGATATATGGACTAGGAAATAAAAACTTGCATAGTGAAGCGGGCCACCTATACATATAATATCTAAAAGAGACAGACAGACGGATAGACGGACGAAATAATGTATTTACATTTATGTTAATGGCGTGCTATTCATAACGGATAGAGGTGTACAGTCCAGCTATATTTATCAACCCACCTCCATTCCACAACATTACCGAAACTGTCCCTAATGCTTTACATTGTAATAGGTTGTTCCGGTTGTCTCTACTATTTCTGTCATGTGAATAAGGTTTTCTCCGTTAGACTTTTGTTGCGATATCAGTGAAAGTTCCGGAAGTGACGTTAAACCATAAACAACAAACAAAACATACGTTATCCATCTGCTGACAAGGAGTGAGTTGTCCGTTACAACATTTCAGGGATATTCTTTTTTCAAAGCTTCTAGACTGAGATCGATTTCACGTGCTATAAACAATGAAATAACGTCATCATATGATATCGAGATCGATGTCACGCGCTATGTAACAGACTCGGGATGGTATGTATGTTATATCATAACTCGGCTATCGCCTCGTCTTGAGATATTTTACTACATACACCCCTCGTCTGAGATAATTCTACCTTGAACAGAAACGAGATTCTATTACTGGATATGCCTCATTAACCCAGTCGCTTAAGTACTACTATACATGTCAAATACTTTTAGCTGAAAACGGTTTTGGACTGTATGTAGTTTGTAGCCTCTTACATGTACCTATATGACGCACTTTGGTTAAATCTTTGTTTTTTCTTTAGAACTCAGATGCACAAGAGATTACCACATATGATAGAGCTTGATGTCACAGAAGGTAAACATTAACAGTTGAATTGGATTGTTTGTATAAAGCACATTGATTTGGTTGCACCATCAAACAGTGATTTGTTTCATTCAACTTTAACATTAATTTATGCTTTGCTTTAACTGCGCGTACAACAAAATTACGTTTTAGGGCTTGACTTTTCCAACCCGGAAGGCTTTCCTTGCTCCCCTAATTTAGTTTATGTCGGACTTGTCTGTACAAAACGACGGCGGTTGTGTCACAGCTAGACCTGGGGTATTAGTCGAGGTATTCTCACATAGATGGATACTTGTCCTATTTAGATGCATGTAATATATTAATTGTTGGTCCGTCCTAGTACTAGTATGCAACTTTACCTCATAATACATGTACACTAATATATGATTAAAGTCCAATTAACTGATTATTGATTAAACGGTAATTAATACATTTTATTAGATAATATATTGTAGTATGCATTTATCTTCATGGATTAATTTTAATAAGCCTTGAAATATAAACGTGCGATGAAAAAAACCGCATGCCATATGATTTGCTGCGCATAGCTTTATATAAGTTGGTAAAAGAAATATTCAATGTTTATTGACTGCACATGACTTTCAAATGTTTTATTATAAACATTCTGTTATGTTCTCGGTTTAGTGCGCATGTGCAACTATAAAGATGTGTTTGTTTATGTTCCGGGATATTGCCTAAGTTAAAGAACTTTAAGATGTTTTAAAAGTTGTGAAATTGGCTACAGTAAGTCTTCGTGAGACAACCAGACATTATGTCACGCGCAGTTTGGAGACTTTTGTGTATTAACTGCTGTATTTCCATTTTAAGTTCTTCTCTTTTCCATTGTTTGTCTATGATTTACCTGTATATACACACCATGTACAGTCCTGACCATTTACCGTTATCCCACGTCGGACTAGAGCATTCCTATATTTAAAGGTTACGCTCAAGTTTTTTGCCTACAGTACTGACCAAAGGAAACTTCACGCACGTAAACCTGCTTGAAGATACACTCTCCTGTCATATTACCTGGTGAAGTTGTACAGTTGATAAATGTTTCTTGTAACTAATTATTGGTAAATGTGGTGACTTATTGAAGATTATATTTATGAACATGATACATTTCTCCATTTACTGTATTATAATCATGGCCACGGGTACGGATACTTCGGCGGTTTTAGGCGAAACAAGGAATCAAAGTTATGTTTGGCGATAACTGTACAGGTGATACAAGTGCACAACTATAATTTATGTTCTAATGATCTTCGAACAACCGAACATAAAACATTTATCATTAAAAACACAACGCTCTGTTGTTAGTGTGACTCATCATAGCCAACAAAAGTTTAATTTCAAAAATAAAAAATCTTTCACAAGAAAATTCAAATTAAAAATATGCGCGTCGTTATGTCCGCTTGTCTACCAGTTCAACTATGTAACCCTCCAATTCTTGTACATCCTCCGTCCAACTTGACATTCATCGAACCGTCCTCACTAAAGTCCACAAATTCGTCCAACAGTCCTTCCATCAATGCTACCATCTTTACTATAGTTACCATGCATCCGTCCAACCGTTGAAAAACGCCAAAAAACATCATGACATGCATTCAAAAAGCAAACTGAAAAAGAAATCTTGAGTTAATGATCTTATTAAGCAACCTATATCAAAATTCCAATTGCTTTGAAATTGTAAAAAACAAAGAAACTAAACCACGGCTAGAGGTTTTTTTTTTAATTTCTTGCAAATGTTTTGTTAAGTAGCTGTAAAGGGGGCCGCGTTGGTCTAGTAGTTAAAGTCGCCGACTTGTTATCACAAAAGCCTTTCACCTCCTATGTTCGAATCCCGTCAAGGGCGGCCAAGTGTGAGAAAGTTGGCAGTGACTTGCCGTAGGTCGGTGGTTTACTCCGGGAACTCCGGTTTCATCCACCAGTAAAACTGGCACGTTCGTAAATGACCTTAGCTGTTGATCGGACAATAAGCCCTTAACACAAACAAACAAATTAGTAGCTGTTAAAGAAACGTCATAACTGTTGACATAGCTTGACAACTTCAATGATCTAAAGAAAGAATATGTTCATCGCACAAAAAGGATCAACATACTTTAATACCGTTCCTGTTTTTAAAGGTTCTTTTTTTTTTAAACATGATTACTTTTTCCGAGAGAAATTAGAGTGTTCAGAATTCATTGTATTTACTATAGATACACCTTGACATATTCGTCCGCGTTTCATTTTCGCCATTTTCGCTCTTTAATGAAAGCGCGAATTGAAAATGAAAACGAAGGTGTAAAGCTACACTGTGTTTAATTCACAAAATAAATTTTTCTTTTACCAACAAATAAAAATATACAGGAGCGAAAATCTCCAGGAAACTTATGTCAACCACAGTGCGTTAGCGTCATTTGGGCGCGAAACAAACAATAATTTTGAACCGTGATTCCATCTGTTGGCCATCGTGCAAATCAGCATTTAATTCACAATAATCCAAGGTTAAATCGTATACAGTAGCCGGTATCACAGGAAGTTCATGGCCGCTAGTTTAACAATACAACATCTTAGATTCAAATATGTTATGCTAAAGATGGGTTCTGTTATGATTAACGATGTTGATTCTAAACCAAAAATTGATCTAAGAATTTTTAATGAAAGAATCGATTGGTTTTTGCTTTGCAAGTTGTTGTAGAAAGTATACAACATAACCGGTTTTAACGAAAGTATTGCTGTCTGTGAATCATGAAAAAACCTACCTTACCGTTTATGTATTGTTAACTACCAGACATAGAGTATAGGTTAATGCCTATCACGTTCTTGTTGGAAGTAAGGGGCTTTGACATACAATTTCCTTTGTTATGACATCGGCGAGTCAAAATTGCGGCTCTTAGTCTGTGACGATATAAGTATTCGCTAAATAACAAAGCGTTTTGAGTTATTAAATGTTTTTGCTAAAAGTGAAGTCTTTTCTTGGAAATAGTCATGTCACGACAATGCTATTACATTAAATAAATCATGAAATTGTGTTAATACGAAACCATAATTCCTTAAACGCATAGGATGTAAGAGTTTCGTGTCAAAATTTGGTATCTGAAAAAGTGCAGACTTGATGAGATTCAATAGGTATGGTGCCAGGGTAAATATCCTGGCATTGAATACAGTATACATGTACATGTATAACAAGCAACAAACTATGGCAATTTGGAATCTACACCTTGTCAAACATGTATTTTTGATATGTTATTAATAAAAGCTTTAATAACTGTCAAATCAGAAAGTAGTAAATATACACTTCAATGTTACATTAGTTTTATGCACTAAATGTGCATATTTTGGAGAGTGCTTAAAAGCAAAAGGATTGATAATCTAAATAAAAACACTCAAATTGAGCACAAACAACTGATAAGTGGCCTCCAGTGGACAAGTAAAACCATCCATGACATCCAGTTGGGAAAAAAAATTACCTGCCTGCCTGCAGCTGGTCTGTTAACAAAGAGTAGACCCGGGGGAGGGGAAACAGACATTCTTTTTAATGTGGCCTTGACCCTATTTCACACCTCAATGACATTATGCTAATAATAAAGTTAAACAAAACTATAAATACATGTATGTGTACTTTGCTGATAGCATGCCATTGCATGTCCCCATGCGGATGGTTTGACCCTATATCCACTCAATACTCCATACCCCAACCCCTTTTCACCAAATGCTAAAAATATTTGTTGTAAAATGTAGAACTCGTGATAATGTTTGATTTTATATGACTATCGGTATACTTTTAACCCCAATGAAACATAAAATACTTTTAAAAATCTAATTTTGACCTCCATGACCCCATGATCCTGCACAGACTTGAAACTTCATAATTATGTGGTTTCACCTTGAAGTGTTCTACCTGCAAAATCAAAGGTAGGTCGCTTTGACTTTCCTTGACCTAGATTTTCCACTTTATTTATTTCACTTACCGATAAAACCTTTGTAATTTGCGCATCTTCCGGGTTTTCGATACAGCGCTTTCTGTCTTCATTACAGGCTTTTACCTTGAAAATACTGGATAAAAATAGAAACTAGGAACAAATAGCAGTAGTATCCAGGTACTTTGTTATATTTGCTTATCAAACTGATGAAAACATGTGAGATTTTTGCTCTGAATGACTGATAGTCATTCCTTGGTCAAATCTCGATGTATAAAGCTGCCTGAAAATGCGTGAACATTTCCTAGATTTTTCTCTACTTGTTTAATTTACTCATCAAGATTTTTAAGCATAATTTTCCCCTAAAAAAGTGTGCAAATTACACAGGTTTTTATTGTAGATTCTTAGTAACCGTTACTTTTTTGATCTAGTCCATTTTCAAGGAAGGATAATTTTCACAGACTTGAAACTTCATACATGTATGTATGTTTCTCTTTAGAGAATTCTACACACAAAATATATAAAGTTATGACCGTTAGGTGGCTTTGACCTAGATTGTCCAATTATAATTATATATATTAGATTCTTGGTTAAAAATTCTGCCTTTGCTACAAATTTCACTTTGCAGGGGCATATATATATATATATATATATATATATATATATATATATGCAATTATGCCTGTTGTACAAACATTCTCTATCATGTCTATTACTCTTGACTGTGAGGGTGA
>JAUMGZ010234769.1:0-10879 GCA_032359645.1 Pododesmus macrochisma | reverse complement strand
TTACAAGCCATTTTCAAATGTAATCGATTACATTACGATTACATGTAATCATAAAAGCAACGATTACTGATTACATGTGATTACTTGAAAAAATGTAATCGATTACAGCTGATTACGATTACAATTACGATTACCCCAAGTCTGTCCTTCACTGGAATATCACTGTGTAGAAACATTAACAACAACAGAAACATGACATCCTAGCTCCTCTCACAAACAGACATGTATGACAGAAATGTGAAAACCAACAACACAAACTTGTGCTACACAATACATGTACTTCTCATTTATGATTGGATGCAAAAAACACAAAATTTAATATGAACAACAAAATTTTCCCTAGTGAAAATTCTTGATTTTACAGAAAGTATAACGGTTATTTGATTTAGGTGATATTGCAAACAACAAATCTGTATTCTAACTTTGGCAAGTAGCTATGTGGAAAATAAAAAGTAACATTTAGAATTTAGAGAAATTGTAAACAAGAGAGTTCTATATAAACTGTAGAACTGCATGTTAATGTGTGATACTGTACTGGTAATGTTATTTGACAGCTGATGGATAAACAACCAGACATTCCAAGTGTTTCTTGTTTGTTTGGTGCAGTTTTATAATATTGATGTAAATTCCTTTGCAGTATGTATGAAACACTTGTAGCTCCATAGTGGTGATTTCCAATGAAAACATATTTATTATTTCACTCAAGGACTTAAAGATGCATTGTCTCAAAAAAGCAATTTTACACCAAGAAAAGTGATATTTGTGGATAGTACACACTGGTGAATCAAGTACACCAATCAAGATATATCTGTTGTGTGTTGGTAAAATGCCATCTTTTTACAGCAAAATTAAAGATACTTGAGAAATGAACAAATATTAGTCAGGAAGTGAAAAGTTGAAAACAACAGATATTGTTCAAGATCACAATGTTATCTTTAAATCTAATTCCGTTTTGACGTTTTTGTCCAGACTTTTAAATCAATAATCACAAGAAATTGCTCTGAGTGTTACATGCCACAGAACAGAGTATTTTATCAAAAGAAAAGTTTGAATCACAACCGCATCTTTAATTTCACCAATCAGAATCATCATTACTCTTGACTGTTGTAATCAGCATCACTATAGCTCTTGATTTAGACAGTGATGCTTGAGTATCATCTTTTGTTCTTCTCTCATTTGATATTCTAAAACAACTATAATTACCTCAAAGAATTGCACACATCTCAAGAAGTTTCCAACAGGTCTGTCTAACCCTGTTGTACTGTAAAAGTCTGCTCCAGAAACAGAACCACATGGCAGCGGATCCAGTACCATGAACAATATTGTGTATTTGAATGCAAAGAATGTTAATTATGAGATGATAATAAGTGAAGATCTTACAACATCCCCAGCCTGGTAGAATCTGCCTCCTTCATCTCTGTAATTCATACATGTGCACACCCAACAATTAACTTTTTAAATCATCTCCAGCGTATCTCATAACTTTTTACGATTTTGAGGAATGCATGCATGTTTTACCTGACAACCTGACAAAGTTTGTGAGCGTTAGACATGGACTTTGATTATGATTAATTAATTAGCACTGATACAGTGTTTGAGTAATTGGTATTAATCACGTTGGATCATCTAGTACGCAATTTTTTTGATGATGGACAACATTGAAGTGATGTAAATACCTGTATCATTAATACCCTGTAATCTGTAGCATTACTTTGTATCTCTACCTATTCTAGACAGGGTTTAAGTCACAGCCGATAAGCGCAGATGAAATGATTTTACCGTCCATTATAAACAAAAAGTTTTTGGAATTTTGAATTTAGGGAAGTGAGGAACACTTTAAAGGCATTTCTATTTGAATTTAGATTTTCTTGAAGATAATATGGATTCTGTTAAGAAATTAACGCAAAGTTGTAATCTAGAATTATATATGAAAGTTGATTAGAGTATAGTGATGTCTTATTACATAGCTGTGCTAGAGATGGGCAAAACAAAATGGATTCAGTATCAACAACAATGTTTCACACAGGGTGGACAAAGATGAAACAAGAAATTTGTTAAGCATATACATGAACTCTGGAATATTTAAACAGTGTAAAAATATTGGTTATGGACTGTGTATTATTAGGTAGAGTTTCAGTGAATTATTCACACTCACTATATGACTGCATGGTGAGGATATTAGCTACCACGTAAACTTCAGCTCCAGGAGACATGGAACTTGTATGTGCTTTATACAGTTGTTCCGGCCGTTCATATTCCACTGGCCGAACGTGGGGTTATTATTACCCAAACTCGGTAAATCAAAATCTTTGAAATAATATATTACTAACCAAGGAATTTGTAAACATGTTTATTATTTGTAATTTCACTTTTTCCTTTGTTGATCATGTCTGCTAAGTCATTGATTATAATGTAAAATACAGGTTGTGATTTCTACACTTTCATTATCAGCTAGTGTGACTCAAAATTATGAAGAAAAAATGTCTGTATGTAGAGATGATCCTCATTGAGAAATAATGTGAATGCTTCAGTTTTCATTAGTGTTTGTCTCCGGTAATTCTTTGTATCCTGACTAAATTAATCTTAATTTCTCGTTGATAAATTACTCGTGTTTGAATATTTGGTGTTTTTCACTGGTACACATATTTTCTATTTTAATTGGTGCTTGTTTTACTGATATATTATTCCTGTTTTAAACTTTGTTTTATGAACTTATCGTAAAGTTAAAATTATGTATAGTTTGATCAAAATCTTTCCTGTACAAATATGACTAACTCCTGTAGTTTCAAATGGATAATTGTAAGGGTAATCTTAATCTTAGATGACAGCTTTGTGTAACTGTGATGTACTGTAAGGAATTATCTTTAAAAAAAAAGTACAAAACTTGTTCAATCAAGATAAGTTACTTAAGCCACAACAATATTTTATTGTAGTTATAACAGTACATTATTTTTTTTTACAGTTATATCATAACTTGTAATTGCGATAATTCACATTCTAATCTATACATCTACAGTGTACAAGTATACCCTAAATACACAAACATCTGTGTCATCAATCATGCATGAGCTGGATTGACAGGTCTCACCTTAAAATTACCCCTAGGGTGCCTCACCCACCCAGTGTAGCATGAAGTTCTCATAAGGTTCTTAGAATACACAGTTAGAATGGAGTCCATATTTTCCTGGTTCTACTGTGGCTTGTGTGTGTGTTGTTGGAGAATTTCCTAAAATATGGAACATGTTTCTAGTTACAGACAAACAATACTTGATAAGACGTCATCATGGACGATATCGTGTACATGTAGGTGTCTCAATATT
Organism: Pododesmus macrochisma; assembly: GCA_032359645.1. Classification (NCBI taxonomy): domain Eukaryota; kingdom Metazoa; phylum Mollusca; class Bivalvia; order Pectinida; family Anomiidae; genus Pododesmus; species Pododesmus macrochisma. The sequence continues at coordinate 7,559 of JAUMGZ010234769.1, read as the reverse complement.
TTATAGTAACCAGCTGTTTTTGAATTTTGAATTTTTTGTTGGCAATATGGAATGTTCAATATGGTGATATCAGATAAGTCTGTTGGTTGTTAGCCATTTTGTGTCTGTATATTTTCACTAGATACTTGATAATGATTTAAGTGCTGAAAGAATTAGTTTTGTTTACAACATATTTTACAGTGATTGAAGTGCTGAAAGAATTAGTTTTGTTTACAACATTTTACAGTGATTGAAGTGCTGAAAGAATTAGTCTTGTTTACAGCATTATACAGATATGTTTACCTGTTAAAAGTTATTTATTTGGAAGATTTGTTATTTATAAACTTTACTTTTACAGAGAGGAGGAGGTGACGCGGATGCAGAGAACGACTCAGACAGCAGTACTTCTGGTATCTACGAAGCCGTAGGTGAACACAAGACGAGGAGTGAAAGCAATGTGAACACTTCCCCTGGAAATGAAAACCCACCGGACCTACCACCCGATCGTAAAAAGAACAAAAAGAAAGGCAAAGGTGGCAAAACTTTTGGAAAGTTAAAGAAATTTTACAAGAAAAATACGGAGCATGGATTAACGAAAGTGTCGTCTGCTCCAGCTTTACTACTGACTGATGAAACAGGAGGCTCCAACCAAGGAGTATTCAATAAGATAGGTGACAAACTCAAAATGATGAAGCGTAACAAACACTCCGACACACGATTAATGGAAGAGGAGGTGGTGATATCTAGTAGCGAGTATGACGCTTACGATGACGATGGTGAACCTCTTACTATGCACATGCCTCTACAAGAAATTGAATATATAGACTCCTCCTCAAGTATGGAGGGTAATAAATCTGTTTTAACATCTAACCTTCCTCCCGTGCCTCCACATCATGGGGGTTCATTGGAGGTTCTTCCTCCTCCCTTACCTCCACGTGTGGATGGGGGGAGTCCAATGGAAGAGGCTCCTCCTCCACCACCTCCCCCTAAACATAGAAACAGTCAGCGACAATCACTTGATATAGACCTGGGCGTGGTACCCCAGAGACCACCGAGGCGGTCGAGTCACTCCAGCAGTGATGAGGCTGGAACACCAGCACTTCCTCCTAGAAATCATCGGTTATCAGCGGATTTTAACCTGAACATGGTGGTGCCAATCTCACCTGGTGTAGCGGCTCAAGCCAAGGGGGACGTCAAGTAAGTCAAAGTCATCTTTCACTTTTACAGGACTGACTTATTATTGCAGGATTCAAGATTTGATATGAATTATATCAGTATATACACAATCTACACTTAGGTAAATAATGACCACTCCCTTCAGGATATGTAATGATGTCTCCCTTTGTCGTTGTTCACTTTCTGGTTTTGGAACTTAAACAAAGAATTAGACAGATGTTGTTGGAGTAAATGTTAAAGGTTTACAATTCTAATGTCAAAGATGTTATAACAAATAATAAGTATTTAGCTAAATTTGTAAGTATTAATAATCGTACGTAAAAAGCCTACATGAGAACCAACAAGGCAGAAAACCATTAAACATGACAGTAAAATAAATTATGTGGTCTTCCATCTGACGTCAAACTAAATTTTAATAGGAACAGACTTTATTGACCTGAGAAACTTATATAAATACCCAAGTAGGTGCATTACTTCAGATATTAAATTAAAAAACTGTTCTTCAATAAGATAACAAAAAAATTGTTTTTTGAATTATAGTCAACGATGGCTGGCCAGTAAAGATAGTTATCTACATGGACATAATCTTAACATGGCCCCACCAGACATCGACTACATTGACTCGGACATTCCAGACTTCAAGGCTCTGCATGCAGGTAAGTATCGCCATTTACCCCATGGTCAGTAGTGTTGGACAAGAGTTATTATTTTGTATTGCAATTGGTCAAGTTTTATATCATGATACAACCATCTGTAAACTGGTAGCAGACATGTATAAGTTATATAACAAGTATTAGTTATATACATGTATAAGTTATATAACATGTATAAGTTATATGAATGTAGTTAAATATTCTCCAAAACAATTCATTTCAATTAACCAAAATCAGCTAAAAACGTCAAGTAAATGCCTAGATTAGAATAGAAATTACAGTTGCATGGATGTTAAATGTGATGTAATTGAGTAAACAATAAATAGAAATCGGGTATTTTCCTGTTCATGCTGCCTATTTAAAATTCGGCACCTTTGACCTCCGGAAATCACCAAAGTCTTTGTAAAATCCACAATTAAGCTGGTCTCCTAAAACTACCGTTCACCTAATTATTTACCTGTGCGCCTTGATCGTGCTGAGCACTGTTCACAAAGACATTCCAACCCACGTCGTCACCAATGGCTATGCTATACACGTGTACATGTTTACAAATAATATTCGACCTGTATACCTTCGTTAAATTAATCAATGTTCTTATTGACTTCGTTCAACCGAGCATAAAACATTAAAAAAAATAAACATAACTCTTATATATATCGTGACACTACCGATCTGGGTTTTTGTCTTGTGTAAACTGTAAGTGTTGGCTTTCAACCGTGATTCTTTATCGTTGATGTAGGACATTTTCTTAATCAACTGAGCATGTGCATGCTTAGTAAAGCTTGTCATAAAGTTCACCACAGGGTCATCCGAATAAGGTGCATGACTTCTCGCCATTTATTATATTCCATGCAGAAATGCGATAAATTGAAAAAAAACAACTTTATACTCCCATATTTTTATCCTTTGCGGGTTGGCAAAGCAGGAGAACACTTTCTCACGAGAAAAGAATTTTTAATTATTTGTGTTTCTTAAGTTTCAAAATAGTAGTAAACTGGAAGAATATTACCGCTTTAAGACTTTAATAATTTTTTTTGAAATTACAAAAATATGTGCACATTAGTACACAGATAGGTTGGTGTTACTCTTACTTATTTTCTTACCCTTGTAGTCACAAAGTTTAATGTATAGCAGTTATATATTAAGTTATATTTAGTTTATAGACAAGCAATCAAAACTTGCTGTTACAAATCAGTTGTGTTAGAATGGGAACTCACTCTATGTCTTAAACAACATATTTTACAATTGAGGTAAATGACCCAAGCATAAACACCCTGCATACCTGATAGGTATCCACACCTGATAGGTATCCACACCTGATAGGTATCCACACCTGATAGGTATGCACACCTGATAGGTATTCACACCTGATAGGTATCCACACCTGATAGGTATCCACACCTGATAGGTATTCACACCTGATAGGTATCCACACCTGATAGGTATGCACACCTGATAGGTATTCACACCTGATAGGTATTCACACCTGATAGGTATTCACACCTGATAGGTATCCACACCTGATAGGTATCCACACCTGATAGGTATTCACACCTGGTGCATTAATGAACTTCCTGTATCAAGTGTTGGTTCACATAAACACAGACATATTTTACAATTGTCAACTATTTATGATTTATTTATAGATGGTGAGGAGAATCCATACATACTTCCTGATCCAAACACCCTACAGAGACAAGAAGATGACAACCAGTGAGTAACTTAGAACTACCATTTTTGACCTAATATGCATGTTCCTCTGAGCCCCCCTCCCTTTTCAAGCACCTACGGTCCTGTATAATAGCTAAGATCCATTATGGTAATGCATTGCAGTACGTTTATTCACAGTGTTTGGATTCGTAATATGGACCTAGTAAGCGTCTCCGCCACATTTTATACGCCCACATATTTTCATAGAGCGTATTATGTTATCACTCTGTTTATTTTACTGAGTACCGGTGTCCTATGGTATTTTGAAACCATGAAAAATTGACCCCGGGGCCAAAATACCATATGGTAGATTGTATATTATATTTTACTGAACATAAATATTATAGAAAGTGCTATAAATGCTAGTATTTTACTAATTCAAATTTTATATATTAAATTTGAAAGGTACAAGAAGAGACCATTGGCACCAACAAATTCATCGGCCTACATGAAAGCAGGAGATGTAGCTAGTGTACCCCCACCCCCAAGGAGTCCAGTATTACGACGCCCTGTACCATTTGAACACATGATGATGGTTAAAGACCAATATAAAAAGAAAGATGATGATATTTACCTAGATTTAGTAAGTAGTTCTAACTTCATGTTAACTTGAGGTTAGAGATAAGAGTTGGATTGAATAATCACTTGAATATTAAGCTGTGCCTTGAAAACCCTTGGAATCAATATTTACCTTGAGAAACAGTTAAAATCAGTCAGACCTCTCAAAAGTCTTGAGTTTTAAATTAGTATTAGTATATCAAGATTCCCACTCCCTTACTCTTCAATGTACAGAAATGTATATCTTAAGTAATATAAAGCTCCATTTACACTTTAATGTACAGAAATGTATATCTTAAGTGATATAAAGCTCTTCTACTCTTTAATGTACAGAAATGTATATCTTAAGTAATATAAAGCTCCTCTCCTCTTTAATGTACAGAAGTGTATATCTTAAGTAATGTAAAGCTCCCTTAAATCTTTAATGTACAGAAATGTATATCTTAAGTAATATAAAGCTCCTCTCCTCTTTAATGTACAGAAATGTATATCTTAAGTAATATAAAGCTCTTCTACTCTTTAATGTACAGAAATGTATATCTTAAGTAATGTAAAGCTCCTCTAATCTTTAATGTACAGAAATGTATATCTTAAGTAATGTAAAGCTTTTCTACTCTTTAATGTACAGAAATGTAAATCTTAAGTAATCTTTGATGTACAGAAATGTATATCTTAAGTGATGTAAAGCTTCTTCTTCTTCTCTTTCAGTGCAATTTTTTTTTTAATATTTGCAGTATTTTGCCCCAAAACAGTGAAATTTTTTTTTTAGAAATCTGATTTAGGAGTACCAAAGGTTGTTTCTGCCTTCTGTTTATTAAGAACCAAAACAAATGGCTTTAAAAGATTACAGTATCTTTTTCAAACAAATATGGCATGTGTACGGTTTGAGTTGAGCAGCTTGGTAAATTCTCTTAAATAAGTAGCTATGACTGTGAAAAGTCCCTAAAAGTCCTTGAAATTTGACTTTAGAATTCAGCACAAACCCGAGTACGATAAGACCCTTATTATGAATACCTTAATGTTGGACTTGAATTTCATAATTGAATTTATTGAATCCTGATCGAGTCAAAACCTATAAAACCTTAGAATTAGGCAATCTTCTCGCTCCCTGATAAGCACTCCGCATTAATGGGTAGGAGGAAGACTAGTAGGCTCAGTGTCAGGATAATATGACCGAGGAAAGTATCATGTCAACATGTCTGTGGCGTGATATTTCAGTGAGACACCACTATAAATTCACCATAAGTGCTCACTGTTAATTACAAGCTGACACATTTTTTTTCTTTTTCTTATAAACTATTAAATAATATACTAATACATAAAAATCACATTTTGATCTAATTAATACAGTAAATTAATAATATATATCTGAAATTGATCAGGTATTAAAAAAATCCAAAGCTTTTAATTTAAATGTTCGTATTGTGATGAGCTTCAACATGTTCTATATATATATATACATTTCTTATAACATGGCTTCTAATGAAATGATGGTAGGATAAGTTATAGCATGGTGTAATGTAACAGTGTTGATGCCAGGATTTGATTTCTTTGAGACATTTTGGCTACAAGTGCAAAATTTTGGGGGACATTTTAGGATTTTGGGGGGACAATAAAAAAAATAGTAAAACTGATTTCAAAGATGAATTTTCATTCAACAAGTTCAAAGTGAGAATTCAAGTGTCCATTTTACTAGATTCTTTTTGTGAAGTGGGGGTGCAACGACGTAATTTTAGTGTTACATTTTGAAATTTACTGTGCACAAAGTCGCAGGATCGCGTCCTGGCGCCATTACTGATGTTATATAGTGCTTGTGGTGTCAGATGGTGGGACATTGAAAGCATGTCATGATCCCTGTTTACTTTTGTAGAACAAGCCAACAATTTACTTTAACTTGGAGAATGCAGACGATAACGAAACCCAGGTGACATTGTGTGATCTTTGTTTGACCTCTGTGTGACCTTCACTTTCTTAAGCTTACATTTTGTTGAAATATTTTAAAAGATCTAGAAAACTAAAACTTCACATGGTATCGGTCATCTTGGGATGGAGATTCCTGTTTTGTGTGAACTTTCTCCATTGCTTCATTTCCAAGCTTGCTAACACAATATTTGGTCAAGGTACCATTTGGTAAAATACATGGTCTTGGATTAATATATAACCTTAATTTTATTTATTTTAATCTCATTTTGATTATATTAAAACAAAAGTAGACCAATCATGAAGTCCTGTTTTTCCCTATTAATATTTTGACTTGGTATGCCCTAACTCAGTGCCATGGACAACAACACATAAGGTATCAATAACACATTTTTACTATGGTTTAATTGATGTGGGATCTCTATTCTCCTTTCTCTTTCCTTTTTAAGATATTTTCTCACTGACTATTTAGTGCCGTATTAGGTGTTCACATCGTTACTAACATCTCTCTACAGCACTGACTACTATTGAGTGTGTACTGTAAATACATTTGTTGACATGCCATATATTATTAAGGAAATTCAATGTTACACAATTTCCACAAAATGTAATAGCAGCATAAATAATATTATGAAAAAAAAACCTGTAAAACCTTTAATGTAAATTAAAGTTGGCGCAAATTTGTTCAAAAATAGAAAAAACAGGGAATACTGAAAGATGGTTCAGTATATTACAGCTATCATTATGAATGTTGAATTTATGAATATTTTGTTTGTTTGTTTGGACTGAATAAAGAATTGAGCCAAAGCTGATTATTATGTTGAGTATTTTTGAAATGTTTCAATTATTTTGAGTTTTAGAATGTTAAACGTTTGTCACTAAAGTACCATATATTTTATTATATTTTTATCAAAATCAGCAAATAAAGCAAATGATGTAAAATATAAGCTTGAAATTCAACTATTTGACAGATATGTAGTCCCCAAATAAATGATACTGCATATTTAGTTTGTACTTATAAACTGTGAAATTTCAAACCATCAAAAAATAAAGCGTTATTGCCCTAAAACTTTACTCTTTGCTAACCACATTCAGTGAAATTTGATATATTATATATTTACGCATTTGATGCAGGAGGGATCATATTAAATGTTAAACACAGCTATAATGAAATTTCTTATATAACTTTTGACAAATTTATCATTTAAGGTAGTACCAGCCTGAAACTTTTGTAATTAGAACTAGATAAAATTACAATAAAACTGAAGTATGAATACTTCTTATAATAATTTTTTTTTTTTTTTTAAATCCATGTCAGAAATTTTATTTTATTAGCCATTGAGGTCAAGGGGGTAACTCTTGGCTATTTTGTTGAAGGAGACATTAAAAATATCACAAATAATTAATGCAAAAAATTCAAAGAAAACATTTGCTATAAAGGTAATATACAGTTATCATCAACATTACATAGGCTTTAAAAATGCTTAATGAAAAAATTGCAGAACTGGCTTGCATTATGGCATGCAGCGCCACCTATGCTATATATGGAAATTTTGAAAATAT
>JAUMGZ010234757.1:0-21064 GCA_032359645.1 Pododesmus macrochisma | reverse complement strand
ACATGACCCTTAATAGTTGTTAGTGCAGACGTGAGGTGCTTAGAAATACTCGTATTAGTACAATTACTAGAGTTTGCAATGCAACGGGATTTATAAGGCTTTTTGTGCAATTTTTGGAGCCAGTACATAGTAGGAACATCGTGTTTAGTAAACACTGAATACATAGATTGTGCTTGCTTTTTTGTTGTCTTTATAGGCGTTATTAAGGAATCTCTCATCGTTTAAACAACCTACAGAGTCCATACACAAAATTGAAAAATAAAACAGGCCACAATAAGTTCAACATGTATTCACAATAAATAGAAATGTTATAAACCATAATAATATTCAAAAGACACAAGTCCATGTGGACACGTAAAAATAATAGGAAAACTGGGGACGCACACAGAAAACCAAACTTAAAATAAACTGGAATAAAAAACATCACGAACTCTATTAAAAGCCTAAGAGCGAACATTTCCCTTCTAACATTTGTTACCCGCCATAATGTTTTCGTGTCAATTAGGAAATTATAAGACAACCATCCCCCTTTTTAAAAAATTGATATCATGACGAAAGATAACAGGAGAAAAACCAAGTGACAGGACAGGAAGGAATGCCAAAATATTTTAAAATGTTACCACTTATTTTGAAAATAACTCTAACATCTTAAGCAGTGGTCAGATGCGTTTCAAATTGTGTATATCACCAAATTGGAAAAACACTTTCGAAGTTCGTGATGTTTCCATTTTTAGTTAATAAATGTATAATTGGTTCACTTTTCTGTGTGCGTCCAACGTTTTCTTGTCCATGGACTTAAACCCTTAGAATATCGTCTTGGTTTTTCGATTTACTATTTTTTTTAACATATCAGACGGCGTTTTTTATCACTCGTCTGTAACTTTGTGATTTTGAGGGAGAAAATGTAGGATTTTAATTGGATTTTTAGAAATGGCGCTCATTTTTTTTCTTTATATTCGTTTCTAAGAAACGATTAAGTGCTAAACTTTTCAAATTTTAAATATTGTTGAATGTTCTGAAGACATTCCAAAGATTCCAAATATTTTTAATTTTGATGACCTTAGGGACAAAAATGTTACATTTTAGTGAATTTTGAGAAATAGCTCTAAAATAGCTTCCGAACACTTACTGAACCTTTCCCAAGGAGCCATTGCCGTGTGTAAGGCACACTGTCATTAATTCCCGATTCATAACGTTCTGCCAGTTATTTTTGAGTTATTGACCTAAGAAGATACAGTTTCATACTTACCTGTATTCTAAACTATTGTGTCTGGTGGATATTTGACTCTTTATTGTCTGTCTGCCTGCCTGCCCCTGCCTGCCTGCCTGCCTGTCTGATAATATTTAATTCGATATAAATTATAACGTCACCTTTGCTGATGAGAACTGGGTTGTTCGAAGCACAAGTCCAGAGGAATACTTTTAAAAATTCCTGTTTTAACTACGCGCTCATTCTAAATTTTGGCAAGACAATTTTGTACATAATAACCATCGTGCATTTCTTGTCACCGTTTCCCCTTTGGCTCTGTACATGTAGCTTTGATTTACCATAGTCTTGTCTATTCAAAATTTATCTTCTCTATAGCGTCAATTTATGACGGCTGCTTCGAAGAAAGATCTGGGCTCGGCAAGGGGCGTCTCACACAGAGTATTGACTATTTTCTCTTATAAATATCATATTTATCTGAGGCATGTTTCAGATTGCATTTTTGTACTCTAACATCGTTACCGATGGTCCAATGCACTTCAAATATTGTATATCAACTGATTGGGATATGCACTTAAACATAACAGACGGTTTTTTGTAACTTTTTTTGGAGATAGAACATGTGAAATTTAGTTGATTTTGAGAAATAGAATTAAGTTTTGTGTTTAAATCCGTTTCTCATAAGCTGTTAGTGCTAGATTTTCAAAATTTGTAATATAGTTGAAAGTTATCTTTATGAAGACCTAGCTAATGTTTTTAGACAATTTTAATTTTGTTCACTTTTCGAACAAACGTTTGTTAGGTTTTAGTGAATTATGAGATATAGCCCTAACATATTATCCATTGGCGAGCTGTCTTGTTTGCCTTGCGACCAACTATTTTTATACAAAAATATATTTGCAAATTTAGACTGACTATCAATAAGCATATACAAAACTCATGTAAAAGGATCTAAAACAAGATTCCAGGTTCAACATCAACACAATAGGAATTAAGTATTTTTCTAAATACGTGTTAACGATACCCTTGGTTTAATAATTTTAATGATTAAGTTACCATACATACAATTTCTGTCAGGCCCAATGTTTAAACCAAAACCTTGAAAGATGTTAATACTTTCCACTGCTCTCACAACATGACTAAGGACATTGGTAAATAGCCAATGCAGAAAGGAAATAGCTTCAATGTTCCACCATCGCCCACCGATTTGCTTAGTCTATCAACTATAACGAACAATTGTATAAACAGCTTATTAGGTGTGGTATTGAGGTAAATCTCTCTACTAAAATATCTGGTTTACCATTTTGTAAACATTTGTTGCATGGCATTAGATTGCATCGAACAATGGTCTCCTATATTGAGCCTCTCTGACACATTTGTAAAAAGGAGCCTACCTATGTGTCGTTTAAAACACTGAAATGAGATAAAACGTAATGGTAAATATTTACATTTACCACGCACTGCTGTGTACGTGTTTCAATTACATGTCGCTGTGTGGACACAAGAATGTATAAGCATAAGCAAACCATGTTTATCAGTGGGTGGAGTCTATGTACGTTAAAATACCTGACCTACTCTGATTGGCTGAGGATGAAAAAACGTAAAATGAAAATAAGTTCAGGCATTTGTGGCTTGAAATATGGCCATGATTATAATATTTTCCAGATTAAATTATTTTAATGTGAAACTGGATTAATTTTTTTTCTCGTTTCAGAACGGTATTTGTATTTGATCGCTCGTAGATCTATATGTTACTTCTATCCACGCTGCAAATATATCTCAGACTAGAGAATCCACTAAGATAGTTGTTTTTAAAATTCTAGTTATTAGATGATGTCAGATTTACACAGCGTAAATAAACTCTACTGAGCGAGAGGATACAGTGCATTATATAAGAAACTATTAAATACTTCCATTCTTTAGTAAGTGTTGCACATGAGTTTGTTATTAATACGTTTTTACATACAATTTACAATAAAAAACGATTTCATTAATTATATAAAAATTCAAACTGTTGTATATATTTATTTTTTGTTCTCATTTATATTTTTATATCCACGTTTTCCATTTGTTGCCCATGTTCATGGACTTACGGCTTCAGAATATCGGCTTGGCTTTTCGTATTTTCTACTTTTTAAGATGTTTAAATTTCAAAAATGATCTGTGATAAATATCATATTTATCGGAGGCATCATTCGGTTGCATTCTTGTACTGTGTCAACGTTAATTTTTTTTATAATCGATGAATTGTTCGAAAATATGAATCTTAATAGGTAATGTATTGTTTAAAAATATAAACCAATCGGAAACATTAAGTCTGGAACTTTAGATATGTTATACAATTTGTTCAGAATTCTTATATGTATTCACAGATGGCAGTCTTTATGAATTTTTGTATAATTGTCAACATCTAAAGTTTTAAAGTTACAAACGTATTTAAGACCCTTAACTAATAACCAAGCCAAATTTTTTTATCTAATGATTTATTTTCATAATGATACGTATAATTACTGGATGGGATATTTAGAGGATAAAAATAGAAATGCAGAAAATACAGAAACATAAAACAGTTCTACACCAGAGGGCACAGAACAGGCGCAATGTGATTTATAACTTAGGAAGAATTATATGTGAACCAAAGTTGCATGGGCAATAGCAACCAATAAAAAGGAACAATATACCATTTCAAACAAAAACTAAATAAAGGAAAATCTTACTAATAACTGGACACGGCTTTAGACGGTCCAGAACTTTTTACGAGATAGTAACGAATCATCAGCGTTACCATTTACACATATCAAACATTACGGGGGATATGTGTCGAGCCAGGGGGTTAACATATCTGTTCCTTGATATCTTGCTAATCTGTTCAGCTCTGCTGACTGAAGCTAACCATACACCGGAATGACACGGAGGCATCACGGCGGGAGGCACATGTGTAGCAGGAAACGCTTACAATATCGCGAGCACCTGGTTTCGCTTCTAGTTTTTTTAATAGAAGTTCGTGATGTTTCGATTTTTAGTTAATAAATGTATCTTTAGTTAATTTTTCTGTGTGCGTCCAACGTTTTCTTATTGTTTGCCAATGTCCATGGACTTACGGCCTAGACTATCGTCTTGGTTTTTCGATTTACTGTTTGACATAACTGTTAGGGTCAACAGATGGACAGGTTTAAATGTACTGTACAGAAATTTTAATGCGCTTGTAGGATATAACATTTATAGTAAGTCAGATTGTTGTTCATACTATTCCGTTAGCTCATCTCTAAACAAAAGTATACCACTCCAGCTTAAAACCTAGTTGTAATAACGTATACATGTATACTATATGTTTTAGCTGTAGTGTTTTGTAAATACAAAGTTGAAATCCCCAAATTTAGTTAATTTATTTAAAATGAAATGGAAAAAAGCAACAAAATCATCTGTGAAAGCGCGAACTACAAGAAAGTCTAGGTCTAAGAGCAAACATATATTTAGGCAAAATACATTTTAAGAAGAAATATAATTGGCGAAGGAAGAATATTTCAGGAAAAAAATTAAACATAAAAGTCAAATTCATAATTTAGATGTTTGCGTTAGGAATTCCACTTGACAGCTATTTCAGACAACGCAGTTCTTGTCAACAGATATGATGCTATAATACATTATTTAATACAATAAAAAACTAACTATAGCTAAATGAAATATTTATTTATATAAAGAGTCGAAATGTAAGTATAACTCTCACTCACGGATTTATTAAGTACAACTTTACACGAAAGTGACGATACATTTGTCATACGGGACCTAAAGTGTGTTGAAAGGCCAAAAGTTAAGTATATTATATAATTTTTGTGCACAGGTCGGTAGTTTTGTGTTATCAAACGCTTTATTCTTTGGTTCAACTGGATTAATAGATGTTTTACAAAGTGGGTTATCGTCACTTTATCAAGAATTACTATGTTTACATACACTTTTTAGTGATACACGTGCTGTACTAGTAATCAAAAGTTGTGGAAAGGGGCAGATCGAGACACTTTATATCCCCTAACTCAAAAGGACCAAGTCACAGTCAACACACAGTTAAGCGTTATCAGTAAAAGAGATGTGCGATATCGTATGTAGACATAGTAATTTTATTTATAAAATCTGTTTGACCAGTTGATGTTTAAAGTGAATTAAATGTTATTTGTTTTCTACACCCTATATTTTTTTATAAAATGTTTTTTGACCAGTTGATGTTAAAAGTGCATTAAATGTTATTTGTTGTATACACCCTATATTATCTGCGCTTTGTTAAAAAATATATTTTACGAATACATTTGGTCCAATGCAAAATGAACTTAAGCTGTATTGACTAATATGTATGCATGTTTAAATGGGGAAAACGATAGAAGCATTCAACTCTTTTTATAGAAATTTACATACAATATGATGCACAACATGACATAGATTTAGTGCTGTATGGCAAATTTCGATGATTCATCAAAATGACTTACTTTAAAAAAAAAAGTTGAACGATTATGTAATTTCCAACCATGTAAATTAATAAAAACCAATATGTGCATGCAAATGATTTTAATTTACACATTATTTTATTGTCATCTTAATTCCTTCAAACTTCCCAGTCCTTGACACCTTTTCGTGGTTAGGAGGTTTCAGTGTATCGATTACCTGGAGCGCTATGCTGGTCAGACTGGTTTGAGGGTAGAGGCCAGACAATGATCAGCACGTCCTTCGGAGGGGCTGCAAAGCTGGCGTTCCCGTATACAGGGATTATTAACTCCCTGGCACGATAAAGATCCCCGTGCAAAGTTCGATAAAAGAGAAGGCGGAAACACCGTTGCGTGGGCTCATCCTTCTTTCTGAAATATCCCTATTGCTTTGTTTTCCCGTTCCTGACGCCGCTTCTCTTCCTTTCATATTGTTGGGTTTTGGTCTTCTGTCACGATACTCTTGAAGTGACGTAAAGCCCTAATTAAACAAACAAACAAACGTCATTCCTCTAAATAAATTAATCTACCTTTAAAACATTTTAAACGTAGTTTCCGATAAAGTAAATGAATTAAACGAATAAGTGTTAATTTAAAGTGCTTAATTTAATTTTCATATTATGATATTATGCGTATATCTGTAAGTTTAGGTGTTGAAATGAAGAGAAAAAGGTAGCTTCGGAAGTATCAAATATGCTATTAAGCTGTGTTATTCTTTGTATTTTTCCTCTTCCATCTCTGTTTAACTGAATACTGAAAACTCAGAGACAAAACCTCACACCAACCATTGTATCGGTTAGTGACTATGAATAATTGCTATAATTGTGTAATATTTATGCGTCCTTTCAAAAGTACACATCATTCTCATCACATAATATCGTGCCTTTTATTCAGGTCTAGTGACAGTTCCCTGTGTTTCACTGTATTTCCAATGGCTGCATTTCCATCTGTATTCAAAACTTTTTAAAAATTGTTTGCTTAATTTGATTGAAGCTGAGAAATTAAACTGTTTTTGTATCTGACTTTAATCGTGTAAAAGTAAGATTTTTCTGCTCTTTTTGTTAAGGTTTATAAATTTCATTTTAGCATTTAGAAATAAACTTTACATTTGGTTGACTAAATGTATCTAGATGTATCATGTAATATGTAGGAAACTTAAATTAATGTAACACAAAATAATCATAGGACATTTATGAATATTTGTATCGGCGGCAATCAAGGCAAAAAGTCAAATTGGAAAAAAACAACAGCAAAACATTTCTTAAAAAAAATCTGAACATGAGTAGCACTTCGTCAATTTTGATTCGGACCTCAATAACTCATTTATATCCACGTGCGGAATGACATGGAGGCATCGCTACGGGTGACACATGTGTAGTATGAAACGCTTACAATATCGCCAACACCTGGTTTCGCTTATTTTTCTTTTTAATATAAGTTCGTGATGTTTTTTCCTTTTTTAATTAATAAAATGTATATTTGGTTATTTTTTCTGTGTGCGTCCAACGTTTCCCTTTGTTTGCCAATGTCTATTGACTTACGGCTTTAAACTATCGTCTTGGTTTGCTACCAATGTGTCACCCGCTGCGATGTTGGCTTGCATGTTTTATAGTGTTTTAGTGTAGTCTTTTTCCAAGTAGCAGGCTTTTCTGTGCCCCATAACTATGTTTATCTACCGATGCAAGGATTGTCTTTTACAAAATTCAGTTTCGTTTTACGCAGGTTGTCCGTTACAGTTTGAAAGTTTGTATATCTTAATCAATTACCAACCAACCACAAATTAATGACGGTGCGACAATAGTGTGTTGCTAACAGCAGCCTCCTTTTAAGTTTTTATGACTTTGAGAATGTCACATTAAGTGTAGTTTGTCTATTGGTTTTGTTGGTAATATACTAACGGTAATTAATTTTATTTTATTTGATTATCATTAATTACCGCTTTTCCTTTTTTTAGAATTATATGTTATTTGTAGTATTGAATTAATATTTTTTTCACTGCTTTTCTTTTTCGTTGTTGATAAGATACTCGTTCTCGTGGATGTGGATAAAGCTTTAATAATAAGGTGAATCACATTAGTTTGAGAGGTTTCTTTACTGATTTATAAGCATATTTGATTGATTATTCATGTTCATATTAATGTTTTGTTGTACATTTAACTTTGACGATTTTCTTGACCTAATAAAACACATAATGCTACATTGTTGCATTATCAAGTCAGCCCGTTGGTTTATGTGTTAATTATAAAAAGTTAAAACGAACCCACATGTTCTATTTACTATTTACAAATGATGTATACTTTGTGGTAATTTGTAATAAAATAATACTTATTTTATAGTATGTAATAAATTATTACTTATTTTATAGTATGTAATAAAATATTACTTATTTTATAGCATTTAATAAAATAATACTTATTTTATAGTATGATTTTTAACTTTAATGTTCTACATATGATTGCTAGTTCAACTAGTTATATGTTCAATATTAGGAATAGTTCGGCATCTTAATATAGCCTTTTTAATCATTTGTTTTGTTTGTTTGTTTTGTTTTGTTTTGTTTTGTTTTCTTTCATCGCAAAGTTAAAAGATAACAATTCTACTGTTGCAATCATGTGGTTTCACAATATATATTTGTGTATTTTTCTTTAATATACATAATATGCATCAAAATTTGTATTGTACAATTACAAACACATTTCAAACCTCCAAGCGTATTTTAAACATATTTTATTGTCATTACAACACAAGGATTTGGCAAAAGCTGAAACAACATGATACAAACATAAAAATAGGTGTACATAGAAATCGATATGGCATATCATTTACACAAACTTCAATTGTAATAATACAAAATGTATATGCCTTCCAAGCCTAAGTATGTCATTCATCATAGTTTTCATTTTCCAGGGTAGACTATTTTTTCAGTTCAACCTACCTTGGTTCTCTACAAATATCTTATAACCGTCTTTCACAACCCTGATACCTGCTTAGCTGCTCAATTTATGAATCACGATACTGACATTGTTTCTACCTGACCATATTCTGAAATGTATCATTTACATCCCTTATAAAATTCACTTAAATTAATATTGTTTACATCATTGGTAGATTTCTGGAAACGCAAAAACAAATTACGCTTTGTAAAAACAATAGCACTTTGTAAAGAATAAAGTAAAATTGTGTTCTTCTGCTTTGTGTCGTTTTGGAGATATACTTTTAATATCTGTGAAAAAAACATTAACATGCTATACAACATATTGAATATATGTTTCAAAAAAATCTAGAGAAAATTTAGGTAGGATGTTAGAAATATTTATTCATTTTATATTTACTTTTACATTGGACATAAAGTGTAGAAGCTTATTCAAAACTTCTTCTGAAGGAACATATTTACATAATATTGTGTATAAATTTAAGTATGATATGTGTGGAAATTTCTTATGTATCCCTTATGAACCCCATCTTACATCTAATACATGATTGGTTGGTTTATTGCTCGGTAGGTTGCGCCACTATAGAGTTACACTTTTCCCGCGTTTAATGTGGCAAACCGACTATCTATTGTCTTATTTTGTGTTGGTCATTCAGTCGGCGTTGGGTATATGTCACGATACTGTCAATTGTCAGCCGACATTATGAGGATTTAATTTAATACGAGGCGATTCGCTGTTTCGGTAATATTAATTCACATGTGAGTATATACATATTTTTGTAATCTATTTTTAGATATCCCACGTTTTCCTGTTGTTGCCCATGTCCACGAACTAACGGCTTTACTCAGCCTTTAGAATATTATCTTGGTTTTGACTGAAATTTTGAAATTCGTGTTATAAAATGAAATAAAATAAAATAGTAAATAAAAAAAACCACTTGAATTAATATTTAAACACTTATAAGTCACCTTTCTAGTAAGTGTTGATTTTTCTGCTAAAAAATCAATGTTCATTCTACGTGTTTGTGAACATTTGTGTATCCTTGAGGAAACTTATCTTTCAGGATCATTATGGGGAGATGCAAGGAAGTTTAATGCAGAAACAAGGACATCATAACAACTAGTATAATTCAAAACTAATTGTGTATTCGCATAGCAATGTTGATCTGTGTCTTTATGAAAAATAATTATTGATGTTGCTGTTTGTATTAGTTCTAGATTGTTTTGCCCGTCCTTGCAGCTTTAGTTGTCTCCACGAAACGTCTCCTGTGGACTATTGTTTGACAGAACGTATACTTTACACACACAAAACCCACAACAATATAATCAGTAAGTATGTGTTTTTTCAGAGATTCTGTTACGTTTCAATAAATTGTGAACATTATAACATGACAATGGAGGTACATCATCAATACCATGAACCCACAAGTACTATGGCAATCCGTTTAGATATAAATGAACTATTTCACTATTTTGCACTTACGTGTAAGTGAAATAGTTGTCTTTTTCAATCCCCCCTTCAAAAATGTCCACGTCCATACAGTTCATACTCGTATTTATACCAATTTAATTTAAATATTTCAAAAATCTTACGAGTTTCTTTGTAATCAAATTTCATGGTATGATAAATGCAATAAAGAAATTGAAAAGAACACACAATTTCATAAATGAAAACCAAGTGAATATACTTCATCCTTTTATTCACTTACATGTCCAAATAATCTTTAGTTGTTTTAAAGGAGCAAAGTTCATATATGATAAGCTAATTCAGAATAAATTGTATCCTCTTTTAAAAGTCAAATGGTATGACATATTTAACTTCAGTAAAACAGATTTCCAGAGATTATTTCTTTATCTAATTAAATCAACAATAAATACAAAATATAAATGGTTTCAGTTTAGAATTAACCATAGAATCATAGCAACACATTCCTTACTTAAAAAATGGGTAATGTAGAATCTGAATTATGTTTTTTCTGTTAAAGTGAAAAGGAAACCATAGAACACTTATTTTGGGATTGTACTGAAGTGGAAAGACTTTTAATTCACTTAGGGCACCTGATAGATACACATTAGGTAAAGTTGAGTTTTAATAAACAGTCATTTATTTTAGGATTGTTCAATAAAAAGATTTTAAAAACTATGACATCAATGATGATATCCTTTTTTCTATAAAATTTTATATTTACAGAAGTAGATGTACTTCAGAAAACCTTTGCATTCAGAGCTTTACAAGAGAAATAGAGAGTGTATATTTAAACTATAGTGAGGTTAATAGGGTTATTTTTAATAACCTATTGGAGTGATGGACACATTTAATATCAAAGTCCCTGCATAACAGAGTACACTTATTTTCAAATATAATTTGGGATACCATGGATACCTTAATTAATTTATTCTTATCTTTTATTCTTTTTTTTTTTTAAATTTTTTTCTACTCAACCACCTGCTACCACATATCAACAACAAACACTAAATGTACCCAGATGTATTTTAAAATAAACTTCCTTATAATAATGAAACTAACAACCTATTTCGCTGTATCTCAACTACTTTCTACCATTCATTTCCCTTTCCCTCATTTCCAGCTTTCATCTCTTTATTGAACAGTAATAGAATCATATTAATTACCTCTCCGCTCACATAAAGTTCCCAGGTTCTACATTTTAATTATACACATACATGTTACAATAAAATATTTTCATGTTTAACATTTATTAATATACATGTACATAAAACTATGATGTGTAACAATATTTGTCATATAATGTAATAATATAAATTGACAATTGTTGTAGCAAAGAATGATTCCTTCCATATGTATTAATGTACAGTAGTGTAAATATTAATGTATATAAACGTTTAGTGTTGATGTGTGTGTGTGTGTGTGTGTGTGTGTGTGTGTGTGTGTGCTGGCGTTTGTGATTGTATAGCAATCATATAGTTACATGTATATATCTTAAAATACGTACATTGTACATGTTACAATATAAAATTTTCATATTTAACCTTTATTGATATACACGTACATGAAACTATACATGTATGATGTGTAACAAAAATATATGGTCATTAAATATAAAGTGACAATTTGTGTAGCAAACAAAAAAAAAACATGAAGAGTGTAAAATTAAATTATCACAACGGAAATTATCGCTATGAACTACCTTTAGTATATTTTACATATATGATAGGTACATAATATTAGCACAGCACAACACTCCGTTAGTAATCCCCAAGGGCATTTGTTACTTATCCACCCGTCAGCCCCTGCTGTTCAATTGACTTTTCACACAGGTAATAGGCTAGACAGGGCAACCCCTTTACACAAAAGGGTTAAATCTCGAAAGTTGTATTTTGTTTCACTTAAGTGTAACAAACTTTTTTTTGTAAAAGATTTACACCTAAGAGAAAAAGATGTACATGTTTTCACTTAAGTGTAAATCTTTTACAGTTACGTGCAATAAAGTATATTTGTTTCACTAAAGTGTAAAAGATTAACACTTAATAAGTTAAAAAGTTAATTAATATCAAAACGGCTTGCTATAAAGAACACATACCACATATGGTCTTCTTTATTAGACATGTTTAATGGTTGCTACAATCAAAATATGCAGCATTCATGATGTGGATTTCAGAAGCTATTTTATTTTAACTTGAATATATTACTTTTAGATTTTAAAGACCTACGGTTGTTGAAAAGTGATTTGATTGTTAATATTTGGTATATGTAGGATCGCCTTTTTTGTCCTATTTGTTTACATTTAGCCGCCGATAAACGACCACGTGTTTCATGTGCCATTTTACTGTATTTCTATACATATTTCGTTCTGACCTTTGATTTTGCCCCAATATCTTTCAATAAATAATTTAGGACGTATATTTTTCTATTTTCTTAATGCGTCAAGTTTGGCGTTCAAAATCATTTTATAAATGTTACTGTTGAATAGAATCAATTCTTTTATTTGTATAGGGACTCAAATTGTCGAAGGGTTTCACATTTATCATCAATGACTTAAAAGCTGAATCTAAATTAGTAACCAGTCGTTTTGCTTTGATGAAGGAAAAAAACTAAAAAAACATTTTATTATTGTCCCCAGACCTCAGAAGAATACCAGTGATGGAGAGCACTTGCTAATCCCCTTACAATATAAATACATATGGCAAGCCATCGTGGACAAAATTGAGGATTATCTAATATTAATTATTCATTTATAAATATTAATAATTCTTTTTTAATACTAATAAATCATTTATGAATATTAAAAAATCACTTATTAATATTAAGAAATCATTTATTAATATTAATAATTCCTTGGCTCATTTTTTGATATTAAAAAATCATTTTCATTTTCTGATATAAAAAAAAGAATTATAAATATTAAGAAATGAATTATTTATATTAAAAAATGATTTATTGATATTTATAAAGTGCATAGAATTTTTAATATTAAGAATTCTTTTTTAAATATTAATAATTCCTTTTTTAATATTAATAATTCCTTTTTTAATATTAATAATTCATTTATTAATATTAAAAATTCATTTTTTTAATATTTATAAATACTGTCATTTTTAATATTAATAAATGCTGTCCTTTACTAATATTAAAAATGCTGTCATTTAAATACTGCCATTTTTAGTATTAATAAATGCTGTCATTTACTCATATTTAAAAAAATCATTTATTAATATTAAAAAGTCATTTATTAATATTAATAAATGAATTCTTAATATTAATAAATGAATTCTTAAAATTAATAAATGAATTATTAATATTAATAAATGAATTATTAATATTAGAAAATCCCTATTTTTGTCCACGATGGCTTGCCATAGTATGGACACTGACATCGATATGTAATAAGTAATAAATGCTGCCATTTTTTAATATTAAATAATCATTTATTAATATTAATAAATGAATTATTAATATTAATAAATGAATTATTAATATTAATAAATGAATTATTAATATTAATTTATGAATTATTAATATTTAAAAAGGAATTATTAATATTTAAAAAGGAATTTTTGATATTAAAAATACTATGCACTTTATAAATATCAATAAATAATTTTTTAATATTAATAATTTTTTAATATTGATAAACCATTTTTTAATATTAATAATTCATTTTTTAATATTAGAAAATGATTTCCTAATATTTATAAATGAGCTAAGGAATTATTAATATTAATAAATGATTTATCAATATTAATAAATGATTTTTTGATATTAATAAATGATTTATGAATATTTAAAAAGAATTATTAATATTAAAAAATCCTCTATTTTGTCCACGATGGCTTGCCATATTTAAGATCCGAGTCTGGTGAAGGACAAAAGTAGACAAAAGTGCATAATTGGAATTCGTTGCATATATAAGTAGGATATGTGTACCCAAAAATCTTATTTTCCCCTTAAACCTGGAATCGAGTAAAATATTTCAATTAATGTACAAAAAGACCCGTTTATTCTCATTATTTTTCCAGATTCCAACATAATTAAGGAAATATGTGTCCACCTGTTAGAAACAATTTGTCTTCTTCTTATTGATAAAATACTTCTGTCTTTTTTCTTGTCTTAAACACTACACTAGTAAACAAATTGTCCCTAAAATTAGAGGTCACGTGAATGTTTATGTAAATCTTACGCCTATGGCGTTTATATGCGACATTATTACACGTACGTGCAGAAAGCAGAAGATGCTGATATAGATGTATAAATACACGTTAATTAATAGATAAATGTTAAGATTCGGCGTCACTAACCTAACCTGAATGATGGTATGTAATATTTGGTCTTTCGTGAAAAATACCGATGTTCTGCAATTCGGAGCACCTCGGACGACCATTTCTCGTTCCCCATTTAATTTCAGGACCGTACGTATTGCGGAACCGGACTACGCGATTTGTGTGCGTCTTGAAGAACGGGCTGCAATGAAATACCCTAAATATGCTGGCTGGTCAATAGCAGACGTGTCAATTATAACATTTTTTTATCATTAAAAATGCTAATTGTCCAAGTGAACAAGAATCTATATTTGTTATATATGATGCTTAGTTTATATTATTTATTATGTTCTATTATTTTGTCTCATGTTACACATTCTGGATTGACAACAGACGGTCATTAGTATCAGACATCAATAAAGCATTACAAGCGTTATTACACATTTTCAATCTTTTGTTCTTATTCATAAAAAAAAACTTTGTGTAAATGCAAAGTTTGAAATTATATAAAAATTAAATGTGGTGAAACAAATCATTAGATTCAATTAAATTGCGTTTCAGCGTACAACACCGAAGCTTATGATATCGGTCTCCCGTGCACTAAACAGTGTAAAGCACCCATTCTTAGAATATCTGTACATTTAATTCATGTGCAATAAAATGTACAAAACCAAGGTCTAGATTACCTGTTATTCATGTATAATACAGTGAATGAACCTAATAAGACGCAGGCAAACACGTCGTCAGAAGAGAATCTAATGACGTATTTGAAAAAGAGTGATGACGTATACATGTACACATATACTTCGCGAAGTCAACACAAAGTGAGAGACGCGAAGTTCATTAGTAACACAATAATAAACAATACAAATTGTTTACTTTGTGTTACATTTAAAGAAAAAGGAGGCATACTAAAAGTGAAGTATTTTTGCTTATTATAAGCAGTTATATTTGTTTTAAATGATCTACAATACCCCCCCCCCCTCCCACCACCAAACTCCAATATATATATGTGTGTGTTTCTACTGAAAAATAGGTGAGCCCGTGGTACAGATTTCCCCCCAACTAAAAGCCTGGATCCGTCGCTGTGAAAAGTTCAAAAGTAATAACATGTACTCGTACAAATACCTGTCATTAAAATTTGGAATTACGATTAGAATAATTTGTTGACGACTCAATGCGTTTTAATTTGCGTTTTGCGTACTCACCTTTCAAGTCCAGTCATCTTTCCTTGCCTTTGAGTACAAGTATTGTTTCTCAGTTATCTGTTTTCGTAAATGTCAAGTCAAGTGTGAACAAGTCTATGTACCCAATGCCTGCTCGATGATAGTTTTGTTGACATTTCTTGTATATTGATCGTGTTGATACTTATCGTCTTAAATGTGCTTTGATTGTGTTTTGACGTAGTTCAGTCATACTTTTCTTCATACTTTTCAAAAAAAAAAAATTATCATAGATTTTCTTTTTTCGTCGTACTTGGTTCAATGTAAATTTTTTTAACAGCTGCTTGTCATGCCATTTTTATTTATTGCTAGCAGGTAGAATTCTGCCGTGTGATGTTTTCTTGTCCATCTGTATCCGTCGGCTTCCTTGGCCCGATTTTCACACATGGACTTTGTCTTTTCCATGCTTACGCTGTCTGTCTTTGCCGTGTTCTTTATTTTCTAGCAGGTAGAATTCTACTGTATTAAAACCGTTTTGACCACCCTTTCTTTTTTCTTGCCGGTAGAACGGGCTTTGTAACCACCGGCGAGGTCGTGGTCAGATAATTCCAGTACTATTTGGAATGTTTTAGTTAGTCTATTCTAGTGTTATTCGTAAAGTTGAGGTTGGGTGTTGCCTCTTGTTGCTTTGTCTTGAATTCGATGAGTCCAAGATCTTTGGTCTTGTCTTGACTATTCTGTTTTCCCCTTCGAGTCCGAAGACGGCGGTTGCTTCGTAGCTTGACGTTTTGTCATGGACGAGGTCCGCTTACTCATTTGTTTGGTTTGACGTTATTTTTAAAATTCCCGCTTTACTTGACACGTTGCGTTCTGTTGATCCCATAGCTTCTTGTTTTAATACATCTGTGAGTAGTATAGGTGGGGTGTTGAATTGGACTATAAAATGAACCTACATATGCAGATCATTCATATTTGTTTACGTGTCCAGTGCTATCCATAATTTCTCACATTCTCTGTCCGTATGTGCTATATTGCTTCCTTCAGTAGCCTGTCATTCCTCTACATGTATTGTTTAAGTTATTTATAATGTCACATTAATACCTTGTCCTTATACTTGTGTGATGAATCTAAAAAACATTGACCTTAAGCGTGTGTCATGAGTGTTAAACTCTTGTCCTTAAACTTGAGCAACGAGTGGTAATACCTTGACCTTAAACTCGTCACATGAGTGTAAATATCTTGACCTTAGACTTGTACAATGAGTGTTAATACCACCTTGTTCTTAAACTTGAGCAACGAATGCTAATACATTGACCTTAAGCTCGTAAAATTAGTGTTAATACCTTGACCTTAGATGCGTGCAATGAGTGTTAAAACCTTGACCTTAGACGTGTGCAATGAGTGTTTAAACCCTTAACATTAGACTTGTGCAATTAGTGTTAATACCTTGACCTTAGATATGTGCAATGAGTGTTTATACCTTGACCTTAGACGTGTGAAATGAGTGTTTAAACCCTCGACATTAGACTTGTGCAATGAATGTTGATACCTTGTCCATAGATTTGTGCAATAAGTGTTAACACCTTGACCTTAGACGTGTGCAATTAGTGTTAATAACTTGACCTTATATATGTGCAAGGAGTGTTAACACCTTGATCATAAACTTGTGCAAAGAATGTTAATACTTTGACCATAGACTTGTGCAATGAATGTTAATACCTTGACCTTAGACTTGTGCAAAGAATGTTAATACTTTGACCATAGACTTGTGCAATGAATGTTAATACTTTGACCTTAGACTTGTGCAATGAATGTTAATACTTTGACCTTAGAATTGTGCAATGAATGTTAATACCTTGACCTTAGACTTGTGCAATGAACGTTAATACCTTGACCTTATATATGTGCAAGGAGTGTTTACACCTTGATCATAAACTTGTGCAAAGAATGTTAATACCTTGACCTTATACTTGTGCAATTAGGGTTAATACCTTGACCTTAGATATGTGCAATGAGTGTTTATACCTTGACCTTATACTTGTGCAATTAGTGTTAATACCTTGACCTTATACTTGTGCAATTAGTGTTAATACCTTGACCTTAGATATGTGCAATGAGTGTTTATACCTTGACCTTAAACGTGTGCAATGAGTGTTAATACCTTGACCTTATACTTGTGCAATTAGTGTTAATACCTTGACCTTAGATATGTGCAATGAATGTTAATACTTTGACCTTAGACGTGTGCAATGAGTGTTAAAACCTTGACCTTATACTTGTGCAATTAGTGTTAATACCTTGACCTTAGATATGTGCAATGTGTGTTTATACCTTGACCTTAGACGTGTGAAATGAATGTTTAAACCCTCGACATTAGACTTGTGCAATGAATGTTGATACCTTGTCCATAGATTTGTGCAATGAGTGTTAACACCTTGACCTTAGACGTGTGCAATGAATGTTAATACCTTGACTTAGACTTGTGCAAAAAATGTTAATACTTTGACCATAGACTTGTGCAAAGAATGTTAATACCTTGACATTAGACTTGTGCAAAGAATGTTAATACCTTGACCTTAGACTTGTGCAAAGAATGTTAATACTTTGACCTTAG
Source organism: Pododesmus macrochisma (assembly GCA_032359645.1). NCBI lineage: Eukaryota > Metazoa > Mollusca > Bivalvia > Pectinida > Anomiidae > Pododesmus > Pododesmus macrochisma. Next base: position 2,940 of record JAUMGZ010234757.1, on the reverse strand, counting down.
ACTTGTGCAAAGAATGTTAATACCTTGACCTTAGACTTGTGCAATGAATGTTAATACTTTGACCTTAGACTTGTGCAATGAATGTTAATACTTTGACCTTAGACTTGTGCAATGAGTGTTAATATCTTGACCTTATACTTGTGTAATGAATGTTAATACCTTGACCTTACACTTGTGCTATTCGTGTTAATACCTTGACCTTATATGTGTGCAATGAGTGTTAATATCTTGATCTTACATTTGTATATTTTTTCAGTGCGAAAACTTTACCCACGTAACAAATGAGATGTAACCTTTTTTTATGAGTTACGAAATAAAAATTATATTACATTTCAGCACTTTATGTGACTTGTCACGTAAAATCCAAACATTGTCCTTAAAACAGTGCAATGAGTGTTTATACTTGTCCTTAAACTTGTGCGTGTGTTTTTATATATCATGTACCTTGCCCTTAAACGTATGCAATAAGGGCTTTAACATTGACCTCAAACTTATGTAACGAGTTAATTTAGTGTGGTGATTGTTAATAACGTGTTCCGAAACCAGAGCGATAAATGTGTATATAAGACCTTTTTATATATTATGTTTAGTTCCATGTATGTAGGTAATATGACATTTTAAAATGTAAGGAGCTTAAGTGCGGGTGATTTATCCAACGGATATTAAAAATATGGCCTTTATTGAAAGGTCGCGCTTTTGAGAACTTCCCCGTCATTAATATGCTCTATTGATTTCAGAAGTGCAACATGTTGAACGGACTTTAAAATCAATAGAACAATACGCGTGTATTAGAATATCTTATAACATACGTATAAAGTGTAAACTTCTAGTCGTGTTAGCATTATACATGCACAACTGAGTTTAGAAAACAATACATAGGATATGTGGTATTGACAGTATGTTCACAACGTGCAGGAGTTTATTAGTACCTTACAATAATCGAAGTGAGTATTATGTTTTATATCTATTCAAGTTGAATATAGCTCTAAAAAATGATATTCAGATTTGCATAGTCTCAATGGTGTCTCAGTGGATGAGTGTTTGCTTCGTGTGCGGAATGTTGCGGTTTCGATCCCCGTCCGCGTCACACAGAGGCGTTGCACTTAGGTGATCTGCTCACTCCTTGCTAAACACTCATCAATCTAGGTAAGAGGAGGATTTGTTTGCTCGGTATCAGGATAATGTGACAAAGTGAAGTATGATTTCAATGTGCCTGCTGTATTATAACTTCAGTGAGACCGCACTACAAGTCGCCATCGAAGCACAATGTCTAAAGCAGACACCTTTTCGATATGACATATGTGTTGGAAGGGACATTATATTCCAATAAAAAATGGAAAATAAAGTTTACTTCTTGACAAAGTTTATATCTAAATGACATCAGCTAATATATATTATGTATAAATTACGATTAAAATCAGTATTTAAGAAAGAAAAAAATATGTATTTGTTTACAATATGAAGATAACACGCGCCATTAGTTGTCTTTTGACCTTGACACATGCTAGCCACGTGTTTTACGGTGTTTTAATGTTTATTTATTTTCGTTCAAACATACCTTTAGGGAACATCATAAAAACAAACAATAATTTAATAAAAAATTTCACACTTAAAACTAATACATATACGTTATCCCCAGGTGCTACAACCATATTGCGAGAGGGGTATATTTTTAAGAGGATGTAGAAATATTTATCCTGAGTCTGAAATTGTTAATTATGATTGCTTGTCAATTGAAATTGATTGAGTGCACATGTAGCAATAGAAAATCGGATTTCTTACGTATACAAGCTGTTGTAATAGAGCGAAGCTAGGTCGGCGGCGACCAGCGGGAACTCAATTATGGTACAAACCTCGTATTTTCAATACTATTTTCAATACACTAACATCATGATTTGGCTTCGTAAACTTCCGGTAACAATCACACTGAATTATGGGTACTACCGGAAGAAGTAGTGGTCTTGGTCTTGCGGACGCCGCTCTAGCGCTTTTGGTGACGCAGACTCGTAAACAATCGTATTTGTAAATAATCGTCTGTTCGATTTCCTGTCCATCTTCAAGTTACAACTAGCATTGTCAGGTAAAAAGAAAACACGACAAAACAGCTTTTTCCTAATCGTATATATGCAGAGGTTGTTTCAAATGTCAGTCGTGACAAATTTCAATACATCTTCTCGACCGAAAACGGCAGTCTGCTTTTCATGATTCAGTAACCCGGAGTTCTACGATATCGTGGTAGACTTCTACTTAATTTAAGGAGAAAATGCACACTTATCATACAGTAAAGTTTTACTTTTTGTTATAACTTTAAGTTCGTTGTGTGTAAAAAAATAATCCACACAAGTTGCAAGCTTCATTGTCTAAAAAGTTCGTCTTAATCCAACTCGCAAGTGTCATCTTTATCTGAATAAGCAAAGCCAAATGGAGGTTACTGTGGTATCGCAGTATGATGGAAGCACACCACTATGGTGGTCAAGAAGTGTCAAACTTGTTTTCAAAAAAAAAAGCCGTTTCCATATGACAATAAAAATGTCAAGATTACAAAATCAGACGAATTTTGAAGAATTTTCCCACAAAATTTAAGCAAAAATTAAGATATACACAGTACAGTAGATTCTACAGCAAAAAATTGATCAAAATATGACATTTTAGTACGTGATGTTTTTACTCACCAAAAAGCCTTGAAATTTTGCTGAAATCTTTTGTTCTAGATTTTTAATAGAAGTTCATGATGTTTCCAATTTTAATTAATAAGATACTCATAGACAAAGAAGGTTGCATTGTCATATTTAATCCTTAAAACAAGAACACGGAATCTTTAACAATACCTGTAGTATAAGGGGCAGGCCACACATTGATATATCATAAAAAGGTTGTATGAGAAAGTAGTACCTGAATTTCCAAAGTGCTTTTAAGATGGCACTGTGTTTGAAGGTAAAT